>JASPKZ010008513.1:0-153651 GCA_030220185.1 Diploptera punctata | reverse complement strand
TTCCCAAAATTTTGTCAAATTTTTCGATAATTTGGAAAACGTGCCATATGACTATCTAGCGGACTGTGTCCGGAATTTATAATTGCAAAACATCCGTCCTAAATCCAAAAATTTCAAAGTTGAGTTTCCAAGTTATAGTCTTACTGTTTTCCCAAAATATGTCAAAAATTTTCCAAAATTCAAAAACTGCAAAAATACTATCTATGGACTGTGTACGGGATTTATAATTAAAAAAATCCAGTCTAAATCCAAAATTTCAAAATTGAGTTTTCCAAGGTTATAGCCTTACTGTTTTCCCAAAAAAATATCAAAATTTTCGAAAATTCAAAAACTGCAAAAATACTATCTATGGCCTGTGTCCGGGATTTATAATTAAAAAAATCCGGTCTAAATCCAAAATTTCAAAATTGAGTTTTCCAAGGTTATAGCCTTACTGTTTTCCCAAAAAATGTCAAAATTTTCGAAAATTCAAAAACTGCAAAAATACTATCTAGGGACTGAGTCCGGGATTTATAATTCAAAAAATCCGGTCTAAATCCAAAATTTCACAATTGAGTTTTCGAAGGTTATAGTCTTACTGTTTCCAGAAAAGTGAAAAAAAATTTCGAAAATTCAACAACTGCAAAAATACTATCTAGGGACTGTGTCCGGGATTTATAATTAATAAAATCCGGTCTAAATCCAAAATTTCAAAATTGAGTTTTCTCAGGTTATAATCTTACTCTTTTCCAAAAATGTCAATTTCAAGATACATAGACGAAGAAAGATGGGAAACAAACAAAGCAGAGCTACCAAAAATAGTGGACATGATGAGGCAGGGGAACTTAGACGAGGCAACTGCTTGCTCATGAATGACATAATCACACACTCCACCAGAGAACTGCCCAGATCGAAACGCACCGCGAAGCCATGGTTCGACGAAGATTGTTACTTAATGAGGCAAAGGACACTACAACTCCTCCATGCTGCTAGGGAACACGGAGGTGATGCACTGACAGAGTACGCCGTAGAGCGTGGGAAATACAAATGCCTACTAAAGGAAAAAGAAATTAACATACGACCTCCTCGTAGAACAGGAACTAATTGCTGAGGCGGAAATGAAACCTTACAAAAATCCTAAGGTCCTCGAAGAAGAACAGATCGAGCCCCCTCGTAAACATGGAGCGAGGGGAATTGCACTTCAGCAACCTCCTGGGAGAAAGGAACAAAATGTCCAACTCCTTCTCACTACATGCGGAACGCAATCAAAACCTCGGACCCCCATCACAACAGAAGAAGTCACTCAACTAATCATGAACGGAAAGAACAACAAAGCGGCCGGCCCAGATGGAATATATGCTGAACACCTGAAAGACACAGTCCGAGACCTGGCGGAACCGCTAGCGTGCCTTTCAGAGAATGTTTCAAGAATAATTCAATCCAAAACAGTGGAGGAGCACACTGATAACTGTGCTTTACAAAGGCAAAGGACGAAAGGACGATCCAAATTCATATAGGGGAATTGCCCTGGAAAACGTCATGTTTAAACTTTTCAGTAGACTTCTACTGAGGCGAATTGAACCAAGATTACGTGCTATCATACCAATGAATCAATATGGCTTACCCCCGGGCAGATCAACGCTACACGCTGTACATGAAATTATAAAAGAAATAACAACGACCTTGGCGCAACCCACCACCCCTCTGTAAGCAATCTTCATAGATTACGCTAAAGCCTTCGATAGCATCAACAGGAATATACTCGTTTCAAAAGCTAGAAAGCGTACTAGGTAGGACTAGCAATGAACTACAAATAATCGCGTCTGTGCTAACCGCAAACTCTGTGGCTATACACGACGGCATAACTACGTCGAAAAATATCATCCAGACAAGAGGGGTACTACAAGGAGAACCCGCTGAGCCCGATACTCTTTAACGTCATGACGGCGGACATCGGTCAGGTGATAGACACAAGGAACGTTAAACTCCTTATGTACGCAGATGACATGGCTATCCTCTCCAGGAGCCTAGAAGACCTACAAGCAGCCACGGAGAAGATCAGGAAATGGGCACTAGAAAATTCAATGGTAATAAATAGCTCAAAGACCAAAGCTATGAAAATTTAGGAGAGGAGGAAGACTATCCAAGAGAGATCACCTCACATGCGACGGGTCAACTCTAGAATTCGTTAGCAGCTTCAAATACCTAGGAATAACACTACAGACCACCGGAACAGTATTCTCGATGCATATACAAGACCGTGCTACAGCTGCCCACAAAAGCCATTTATGACATTCCAAAGTTACGAAACCTATCCCTACCAACGGCAATAGCATTATTCAACATCAAAGTTATGCCGGTTGCCACTTATGGAATCCAGCTAATATGGACATATCTCACAGCCAAAAATTTCATGAAACTTGAAAGCATAAAAAGCGAGATTCCTAAAACGGGCTCTTTCAATTTCAAAATTCACAAGACATAGCTATGCCTACATAATAGCAAAGGAGTCTTACTTCATAGAAGACATCCGAAAACACTTCGATCTACCAGAAAACGCAGGCATACAAAACAAGCAATCGAGGAGAGACAGAGAAAAGCCAGAGAGATTCCGAACGAAATCACGGAAACGGAAGCGTTAAACACAGACGAATGGAAAGGACCAAATTTTCGACTTCGCCACTTATACACACGCTTCGCCGCTCACGGCTTCCATGGCCAAAATATGTCATAAACAAAGTTACCATGAACCTGAGGAGTCCTGCATCTGTAAACTCTGTAGCAAACCGTGCCCAAAGTATCACTTAGTGAAGTGCGAAAACAGAACCAAAACAATTCACGAATTAATAGCAAAATTGTAAACCATGTATATAATATTAGTGTACACATTGTGTTTAATAAATATATATATAAAAATGTCAAAATTTTCGAAAATTGAAAAATTGCAAAAATCCTATCTAGGGACTGTGTCCGTAATTTATAGTGCAAAAAATCCGGTCTATATCCAAAATTTCAAAATTGAATTTTCCAAGGTTATAGTCTTACTGTTTTCCCAAAAAATATCAAAATTTTCGAAAATTCAAAAACTGCAAAAATACTATCTAGGGACAATGTCCGGGGTTTATAATGCAAAAAATCAGGTCCAAATCCAAAATTTCAAAATTGAGTTTTCTATGGTTATAGTCTTACTGTTTTCCCAAAAACTCAAAATTTTCGAGAATTCAAAAACTGCAAACATACGATCCAGGGACTGTGTCCGGGATTTATAATTCAAAAAATCCGGTCTAAATCCAAATTTTCAAAATTGAGTTTTCCAAGGTTATAGTCATACAGTTTACCCAAAAAATTTCAAAATTTTCGAAAATTCAAAAAATGCAAAAATACAATCTAGAGACTGTGTCCGGGATTTATAATGCAAAAAATCCGGTCTAAATACAAAATTTCAAAATTAAGTTTTCCAAGATAATAGTCTTACAGTTTAACCAAAAAATGTGAAAATTTCCGAAAATTCAAAAACTGCAAAATTACTATCTAGGGACTGTGTCCGGGGTTTATAATGCAAAAAATCCGGTCTAAATCCAAAATTTTAAAATTGAGTTTTCCAAGGTTATAGTCTTACTGTTTTCCTAAAAATTTCAAAAATTTCGAAAATTGAAAAACTGCAAAAATACTGTGTCCGGGATTTATAATTCTTGGAAAACTCAATTTTGAAATTTTGGATTTAGACCGGATTTTTTGAATTATAAATCCCGGACACAGATCCTAGATAGTATTTTTGCAGTTTTTGAATTTTCCAAAATTTTGACATTTTTTGGGAAAACAGTAAGGCTATAACCTTGGAAAACTCAACTTTGAAATTTTGGATTTAGACCGGATTTTATAAATTATAAACCCCGGACACAGTCCCAAGATAGTATTTTTGCAGTTTTTTAAATTTTCGAAAATTATGACTTTTTTGGGAAAACAGTAAGACTATAAACTTGGAAAACTCAATTTTGAAATTTTGGATTTAGACCGGATTTTTTGTATTATAAATCCCGGACACAGTCACTAGATAGTATTTTTGCAGTTTTTGAATTTTCGAAAATTTTGATTTTTTTGGAAAAACAGTAAGGCTATAACCTTGGAAAACTCAATTTTGAAATTTTGGATTTAGACCGGATTTTTTGCATTATAAACCCCGGACACAGTCCCTAGACAGTATTTTTGCAGTTTTTGAATTTTCGAAAATTTTGACATTTTTTGGGAAAACAGTAAGACTATAACCTTGGAAAACTCAATTTTGAAATTTTGGATTTAGACCGGATTTTTTTAATTATAAATCCCGTACACAGTCCCTAGATAGTATTTTTTCAGTTTTTGAATTTTCGAAAATTTTGACATTTTTTGGGAAAACAGTAAGACTATAACCTTGGAAAACTCAATTTTGAAATTTTGAAATTAGACCGAATTTTTTGCATTATAAATCCGTGACATATTCCCTAGATAGTACTTTTGCAGATTTTGAATTTTCGAAAATTTTGACATTTTTTGGGAAAACAGTAAGACTATAACCTTGGAAAACTCAATTTTGAAATTTTGGATTTAGACCGGATTTTTTGTGTTATAAATCCCGGACACAGTCCCTAGATAGTATTTTTGCAGTTTTTGAATTTTCGAAAATTTTGAATTTTTTTGGTTAAACTGTAAGACTAAAACTCAATTTTGAAATTTTGGATTTAGACCGGATTTTTTGCATTATAAATCCCGGACACAGTCTCTAGATTGTATTTTTGCAGTTTTTGAATTTTCGAAATTTTTTTCATTTTTTGGTTAAACTGTAAGACCTTCGAAAACTTAATTTTGAAATTTTGGATTTAGACCGGATTTTTTGCATTATAAATCCCGGACACAGTCTCTGCATAGAATTTTGCGGTTTTTGAATTTTCGAAAATTTTGACATTTATTGCTTATACTGCAAGTCTGTAACCTTGGAAAACTCAATTTTGAAATTTTGGATTTAGACCGGATTTTTTGAATTATAAATCCCGGACACAGTCTCTAGATAATATTTTTGCGGTTTTTGTATTTTCGAAAATTTTCTCATTTTTTGGTTAAATTGTAAGACTATAACCTTGTAAAACTCCATTTTGAAATTGTGGATTTAGACCGGATTTTTTGTATTTTAAATCCCGGACACATTCTCTAGATAGTATTTTTGCGGTTTTTGAATTTTCGAAAATTTTGACATTTTTTGCTTAAACTGTAAGACTAAAACCTTGGAAAACTCAATTTCGACATTTTGGATTTAGACCGGATTTTTTGCATTATAATTCCCGGACACAGTCTCTAGATAGTATTTTTGCGGTTTTTGAATTTTCGAAAATTTTGACATTTTTTGGTTAAACTGTAAACTATAACCTTGGAAAACTCAATTTTGAAATTTTGGATTTAGACCGGATTTTTTGCTTTATAAATCCCAGACACAGTCTCTAGATAGTATTTTTGCAGTTTTTGAATTTTCGAAAAATTTTGAGATTTTTTGGTTAAACTGTAAGATTATAACCTTGGAAAACTCAATTTTGAAATTTTGGATTTAGACCGGATTTTTTGCATTATAAATCCCGGACACAGTCTCTAGATTGTATTTTAGCCGTCTTTGAAGTTCCGAAAATTTTGTCATTTTTTGGTTAAACTGTAAGACTATAACCTTGGAAAACTCAATTTTGAAATTTTGGATTATACCGGATTTTTTTGCATTATAATTCCCGGACACAGTCTCTAGATAGTATTTTTGCGGTTTTTGAATTTTCGAAAATTTGACATTTTTTCTTAAACTGTGAGACTATATCCTTGGAAAACTCAATTTTGAAATTTTGGATTTAGACCGGATTTCTTGCATTATAAATCCCAGACATAGTCTGTAGATAGTATATTTCTAGTTTTTCAATTTTCGAAAATTTTGATTTTTTTGTTAAACTGTAAGACCATTACCTTGGAAACCTCAATTTTGAAATGTATTTAGACCGGATTTTTTGCATTATAAATCCCAAACACAGTCTCAAGATTGTATTTTTGCAGTTTTCGATTTTTCGAAAATTTTGACATTTTTTGGTTGAACTGTAAACTATAACCGTGGAAAACTAAATTTTGAAATCTTGGATTTAAGCCGGATTTTTTGCATTATAAATCCCGGACACAGTCTTGTGCAGTTTTTGAATTTTCGAAAAATTTTGAGATTTTTTGGTTAACTGTAAGACTGAAACCTTGGAAAACTCGATTTTGAAATTTTGGCTTTAGACCGGATTTTTTGCATTATAAATCCCGGACACAGTCTCCAAATAGCATTTTTGCGGTTTTTGAACTTTCGAAAATTTTGAAATTTTTTGGTTAAACTGTAAACTATAACCTTGGGAAACTCAATTTTGAAATTTTGGATTTAGACCGGATTTTTTGCATTATAAATCCCAGACATAGTCTCTAGATAGTATTTTTGCAGTTTTTGAATTTTCGAAAAATTTTGAGATTTTTTGTTAAACTGTAAGACTGTAACCTTGGAAAACTCGATTTTGAAATTTTGGATTTAGACCGGATTTTTTGCATTATGTATCCCGGGCACAGTCTCTACATTGATTTTTGCAGTTTTTGAATTTTCGAAAATTTTGTCATTTTTTGGTTAAACTGAAAGAATATAACCTTGGAAAACTGAATATTGAAATTTTGGATTTAGACCGGATATTTTGCATTATAAATCGCGGACACAGTCTCTGCATAGAATTTTGCGGTTTTTACATTTTCGAAAATTTTGACATTTATTGCTTAAACTGTAAGTCTGTAACCTTGGAAAACTCAATTTTGGAATTTTGGTTTTAGACCGGATTTTTGCATTATAAATCCCGGACACAGTCTGTAGATAGTAGATTTGCAGTGTTTGACTTTTTCCAAAATTTTGATTTTTTGGATAAACTGTAAGACTATAACCTTGGAAAACTCAATTTCGAAATTTTGGATTAGGACCGTATTTTTTGCATTATAAATCCCGGACACAGCCTCTAGATTGTATTTGTGCAGTTTTTGAATTTTCTAAAATTTTGAAATTTTTTGGTTAAACCTTGGAAAACTCGATTTTGAAATTTTGGATTTAGACCGGATTTTTAGCATTATAAATCCCGGACATAGTCTCTAGATAGTATTTTTGCAGTTTTTGAATTTTCTAAAATTTTGAAATTTTTTGGTTAAACTGTAAGACTGTAACCTTGGAAAACTCGATTTTGAAATTTTGGATTTAGACCGGATTCTTTGCATTACAAATCCCGGACACAGTCTCGAGATAGTATTTTTGCAGTTTTTGAATTTTCGAAGAATTTTGAGATTTTTTGTTTAAATTGTAAGACTGTAACCTTGGAAAACTCGATTTCGAAATTTTGGATTTAGACCGGATTTTTTGCATTATAAATCCCGGACACAGTCTCTAGATAGTATTTTTGCGGTTTTTGGATTTTCGAAAATGTTGACATTTTTTGGTTTAACCATAAGACTATAACCTTGGAAAAGTCAATTTTGAAATTTTGGATTTAGACCGGATTTTTTGCATTATAAATCGCGGACACAGTCTCCAGATTGTATTTTTGCAGTTTTTGAATTTTCGAATATTTTGACATTTTTTGGTTAAACTCTTAGACTGTAACCTTGGAAAACTCGATTTTGAAATTTTGGATTTAGACCGGATTTTTTGCATTATAAATCCCTGACACAGTCTGTAGATAGTATATTTGCAGTTTTTGAATTTTCGAATATTTTGACATTTTTTGGTTAAACTGTAAGACTATAACCTTGGAAAACTCAATTTTGAAATTTTGGATTTAGACGGGATTTTTTGCATTATAAATCCCGGACACAGTCTCTAGATTGTATTTGTGCAGTTTTTGAATTTTCAAAAATTTTGACATTTTTTGGTTAACTGTAAGACTACAACCTTGGAAAACTCAATTTTGAAATTTTGGTTTTAGACCAGATTTTTTGCATTATAAATCCCGGACACAGTCTCTAAATAGTATTTACTGTATATATTTATTTCTTTTTGGTTACTACTTATTTTCGGTGTCTACTGGATAGGATCGGTCATAATCTGTAATTTTTTTAATAAATTTTCTTGTGAACAACCTCAATGGCTTCATTTTTTTTTAAATTCTTGGTCCCATGTGATTCCGCATTATACAAGTTTTACTGTATATATTTATTTCTTTTTAGGTCACTACTTATTTTCGGTGTCTACTGGATAGGATCGGTCATAATCTGTAATTTTTTAAATAAATTTTCTTGTGAACAACCTCAATGGCTTCATTTTTTTTAAAATTCTTGGTCCCACGTGATTCTGCATTGTACAAGTTTTACTGTATATATTTATTTCTTTTTAGGTTACTACTTATTTTCGGTGTCAACTGGATAGGATCGGTGATAATGTGAAGTTTTTAAAATATGACGCACTTTCAATATTATTTCGTAATATTCTTCCCATAACATCACTCAAATGGAGATACTGCGATATTTTTTAATCGCTTAAGAGTCATTGCTTGTCTTACAATAGGACATACACAAATATCATCAAAAAATAGTCTCTAATTTATGTAAATTTACTATAACTCAAAATAGATATAATATGGTATCCGTGAATATATTCAATAGTCTTGAAGACGGTATAGAGTATCTTCTTGTTTCAAAATTTAAAAATAAATAAATCAGTATTGACTTGAACCCTCTTTATACTGTCCATGAATATATTAGCATTAACTGGTTGAAAACACCACATTAATTATGTACTAATTCATGTCGTACATTGTACTATGTTTCTGACAATAAAAATATCTATCAAAAGTATTAAAATTCCAACTTAAGCTTTAATTTCATTTAGATATGTTTCCACCCATTTTAGTTCTATTTATTTGTTTTCTTTCAATTTTCGTGGCATATTATTTTCTTCTGAAATCTGGAAATAGAAATTACTATCTATTGGCCTGAATAGTGGGTAGAAAAAATCTTTTGTTTGTTCCAGCCTCCAAATTATGTACAAGATAAATAAACAGTAATTTTTTTTAATTCTGAGGACTAATTTTATTAAAAGAATAATAGTATTATTTCCTTGGTTATCTGTAGGCTGAGCAGTTGACACTTCGGAATCTTGTTCACAGTCACACGCTTGCTCTATATAACAGTCTTGCGCTAAGCTACCCCTCCACTTAGCATTCGAACTATCACTTTAATAATCAATTTCTTCATCAATCGCAGCTACAATGTCTTCACTACACACTGGATTGAAACTAGAAATAGTTTTCCTAAGACCTGTATTTTTGCTTTCGTTGACAATGGTTACAGATGAACCGATAGAGGTTTTCAAAAAAGGGTTCGGTACAAAGAAAATACCATTAAGAAATTTATGAAAATGTACAAAGCAAGCCTTGTTGCCACTTTTAATGCATTCCACAGATACCAAAGTATCACAAAAATAATAAAATTTTCCAAGAAAATATATACAAGTAGAAATACAGCCCTTTTATAGTCTACTACGCTTTGGTACGTTATGCGGGGCAGCGACAAAGCATATTCAGTACGTTCTACTATGCTATACGGGGCAAAGGGTTAACCAAAAAATCTCAAAATTTTCGAAAATTCAAAAACTGCAAAAATACTATCTACAGACTGTGTCCGGGATTTATAATGCAAAAAATCCGGTCTAAATCCAAAATTTCAAAATTGAGTATTGAGTATTGAGTATATTACAGTTTAACCAAAAATGTCAAAATTTTCGAAAATTCAAAAACTGCAAAAATACTATCTAGAGGGTGTATCCGGGATTTATAATGCAAAAAATCCGGTCTAAATCAAAATTTCAAAATTGAGTTTTGCAAGCTTATATTCTTACAGTTTAACCAAAAAAGGGACAAAATTCTCGAATAATCAAAAATTGAAAAAATACTATCTAGAGGGTGAATCCGGGATTTATAATGCAAAAAATCCAGTGTAAATCCAAAATTTCAAAATTGAGTTTTTCAAGGTTATACTCTTACAGTTTAACCAAAAAATGTCAAAATTTTCGAAAATTCATAAACTGCAAAAATACTATCTAGAGGGTGTATCCGGGATTTATAATGCAAAAAATCCGGTCTAAATCCAAAATTTCAAAATTGAGTTTTCCAAGGTTATAGTCTTACAGTTTAACACATTGGTGACCGACAGCTGTGCGTTCCACCCACCGCTGCTAGACCGGACATTTCTGTCAGTAGCGTGGACTTTTAAATTTTAAACCGCGCTAGAACAGTGTGATTTTTACATCAATATATTTACAGACAATAATGCATAAGTAAATCTTTATTAGTGTTCCAACCATACCTTCTAGTGGAAATTGAAGGTTTGATAGCGTTAGAAACATTCCCCTTTATGTAAAGGCACAGGGCAAAAGAGCATATGTAGCAAGTTTCTTTTCTTGTGTTCACTACAAACGCGGCAAGGTTTGGAAAGTTTTTTTTTCAGACACAGTTGGTGTTAATTTATGTTTCTTAATGTCTCAGCCTTCTTGATGGGTCTTGACATGGTGTCCTTTTCACTCTGTCTTCCTTCCTCTTCCCTGTCATCTGTTCCTAATTTCACGACTGCCAAACAACAGGCTGTTTCTAGCAAAAAACTTCTGTTTGACATATTGTTGTTAGGATTTTGAAATTTATAGACCCAAAAAGCATTAAAGAGTGCACAGTTCAGAAGCCACAATACAACTTTCTTGCTTCATTTCACTGTTTTTCTAAGGATGGAGTAATATGATAGGTACTGGTCAGCCTTGTCTACACCCATCACATACTTGTTATATTGAAGTATTCAATAGGGCATTTTTACAACTTTACCCCTCCCACTCTCGTGTTGCCTGATGCAATGTGCTAACCATTCTTACGTCTCTTTTATATTTTGATGTTTGTAGAAAAAGGTCCCCCTTACTACAAAATATACATTCTCCTGGTTTGAGTTTATTTCTGCTTCCACAAATGATTTTGGAAGCCCTCTGTTAATCCTTATTGTTTCACATTGTTTCACAAACTATCGTCTTTCTTGCGAGCAAATTTTCAGCTATAGCCACACTGTTATAATAATTATCCTGGTAGACATGATGCCACAGATATAAATTCGGCTCCAGAACGCAAAATAGTGATTCTTCTAATTTTTCCCCTCTGCAATATATATTTACAGGTTACATACGTATCCCGTAATCGCCTAACTATTGGTATTAAAATTCCATATTTCACCAGCCGTCTGTCTTAAAATTGTAAACAACTCTTTCTGTAAAGTTGGCAATTTCATAAAAGAGAAGAGAGGGGTACAAAAACAACTAAAGTTTATTTCACAATGAGAAAAAACGAAATTGCATGCTCCTTCAAAAGCGAAGAGGCTGGAAAACCATAGAAAACGTAAACACGGAAATCTCCGTGACCCGTCGTCTAGCGCTGGCCATTTAAACACGGAGATCTCCGTGACCCGTCACCAATGTGTTAACCAAAAAATCTCAAAATTTTCGAAAATTCAAAAACTGCAAAAATACTATCTACAGACTGTGTCCGGGATTTATAATGCAAAAAATCCGGTCTAAATCCAAAATTTCAAAATTGAGTTTTCCAAGGTTATAGTCTTACAGTTTAACCAAAAATGTCAAAATTTTCGAAAATTCAAAAACTGCTAATATACTATCTAGAGGGTGTATCCGGGATTTAGAATGCAAAAAATCAGGTGTAAATTCTAAATTTCAAAATTGAGTTTTCCAAGGTTATAGTCTTACAGTTTAACCAAAAATTTCTAAAATTCAAAAACTGCAAAAATACAATCTAACAATTAATAATATTAACCTCACCAGGAATCAAACCTGTGACCCCTTGTACACGAATCAGGCCACTAAGCACTGAGCTAAGCTATCGCTGCCTTGTTGTGTTTAGAAAGAATGCTCTTCAAAGAATGAAGAGAAATATATTATAGCTCTACTGTGCAATTAGTTTACTCGTGTGAATCGCGCGTTAGAACTTGAAATATTCGAGATCAAGAGTCGGCCCATTCTTTTTGTCACTAAGTGTACATTGTTCTTTCTGCTTTGAGGGTTGAGCGTTGGGCGTTGTGCCTTCATGTTGTGAACTGCACTTTGTGCATAGTGCATTGGGGCTTGTAGTTAGGTAGGTTGGGTTAGGTTAGGTCAGGTTATATTCAGTTAGTGATAGGTTAGGTTAAGTTAGGTTAGGTTAGGGTTACATTAGGTTAGGTTAGGTTAGGGTTATATTAGGTTAGGTTAGGTTAGGTTAGGGTTACATTAGGTTAGGTTAGGTTAGGGTTACATTAGGTTATGTTAGGTTAAGTTAGGTTAAATTAGGTTTTTTGTGTGTTGAACATTGTTTTGTTCTGCTTTGAGCATTTTGCGGCAGACGTTGTGTGGCAGGCATTGAATGTTGGACGTTCGGCATCGAGGCTGTACATTGGGCATTGTGAGTTGGTTGTTGTGCATTTGGCTTTTGAGTTAGGTTAGGTTTGAGTTTAGTTAGGTTTGTTTAGGTTAGGTTATGTTGATTTTGATTAGTTTTGGTTAGGTTACATCAGGATTAGTTAGTTTAAGTTAGGTTATGTTTGATTAGGTTAGGTTAGGATATATTAGGTTAGTTAGGTTACTTTAGGCTAGGTTAAGTTAGGTTAGGTTATGTTAGATATGGTTAGGTAAGGTTAGTTTAGGTTATGTTAGGTTATGTAAGGTTTGGTTAGCTTATGTTAGGTTAGGTAAAGTTTGGTTAGGTTAGGTTAGGTTAGGATAGGACTTTATGACAGAATGAGGAAAAGCGACTGAAAGCTTTTGACATGTGGGTGGAGAAGGATGAAGTGTGTAAAATGGACAGACAGAATAAAAAATAAAGATATGCAAGACAGAGTGGGTGAAAGAAGAACAATGCTGGAACTGTCAAAGAAGAAGAAAGTAAATTGGATTGTCCACTGGCTAAGAAGAAACTGCCTGCTGTCAGATGCCCTAAAAGGAATGTCAATGGAAAGAAGGTTAGAGGCAGAAAAGACATCAAATAATAGATAATATTAAAATAAATGGTTTGTATGTGGATTAGGGTTATAACTTTTTGGACTTTTGTGAAATAAAATATTTCCTTTGCAATGAATTGGTGAACTTTTGCTTTAAACCATTGAAAAAGGCCTTCATCTCAGTGAGCTTCAAGAAAAGGTCACTCCAAATTAATATTAAATATTGATATATAAATTAATATTAAATATTGATATATAAATATATTTGGGGTGACCTTTTCTTGAAGCTCACTGAGATGAAGGCCTTTTTCAATGTTTTAAGAAAAAGTTCACCCATTCATTGCACAGGAAATATTTTATTTCACAAAAGTCCAAAAAGTTATAACCCTAATGCAGATATAAAAAGGAAGGCTGAGTTAAGGAAATAGTGGAGAAGGCTGAGTTTGCAGTGAAAAACCTTCTCTTGGAGACAACACTATGTATATATATATATATATATATATATATATTTATAATATCTATATATACAAGCGTTACTGCTATAAAGTAAATATTCTCTTTAAAAATTTGCTTAACTGTTATGTTAGCCACCAGATGTCAGTTGGAACAAATTTCCGCTACCTCTAGTGTGAATTGAGAATACTACATGTATAAAAAAATTGTATGTTTGTGTTGGAATTCTTGGGTAGCTCAGTTGGTTAGAGTGCTAAAGGTACAGACTTTAGAGACTCGAGTTCAAATCCCGACTCAAGCATTCATTTTTCTTTTCATATCATATATATATATAAAGGGTAGTAACACTATGAGGTATATTTTAATTAATAGACTGAGTTGGATTTTATACCTCACCTCATAATTTGTTGTAATTTTCTTGAAAACTATTTTCGATACTTTATGTATCATTCTGAATTCCATCTAGTTAGATGGAATTCAAAACTAGTCTTCAAGAAATCTACAATTATGAGGTTAGTCATAAAATCTAATTCAATTTATTAATTATACCAATATTTCTTCAGAGGAATAGTAAAACAAATATTGTATTTGTTAAGTTATGTAGGTAGGAAATAACACTATGAGAAACTTCAGTCTACTTTGGAGTTAAGAAGTATGAGGTGAGTCAAGAAACAACTAAACAATATTGTATTTATTCTTTTTCACTGTAAAAAAATTCATGTATAATTCTTCATCTCCAATTAATTGTATTATTTTAACTTAATATCAGTTTTTATCAAAGGAGTAAAATATGAACTAGTCCACTTTTGCTCCTAGCTCCTTCGTATATCAATTAATCTTTTTTAAAGAAAAACATTTTTGCCTGAACTGAGAATTGAATATAAGACCTTTGGTTTTACACACTAGCACACTGACCAGTGAGAAAAATTTGTGTTTATACAAGGAAATCTGAGTAGCACAATGGACAGTACGCTGGTGAGTGAAACTAGCAGCCTTGGGTTCAATTCCCATTTTCTCTTCAGAAAATGATTTATCATTCAATTTGAGTGTATAACATTGTAATATTAATTAATTATTTACTTTTTGGTTCGATGCATGTACTCAAAGGGGCTCTTTTTGTGTTTTGACATATCACTGGCCACAGCACTTAATGGTAGAGGAGTTTTAGCATCTGCTAATTGCACTGGCTGATTAATGGCAGCATTAGTTACATCTGGAGATATCCTTCCAGCTCCATGACTTTGATCTAATGGCATTCTCAAGTACTGCTGATAATCCTTTGTTTCAAATTTTCTGATTCTATAAACAAAGCAGAGAAACACAAAATTAATGGAAAACAAGACTAAACTTTACAACATTTGGCGTGACTTTTTTAATTCCTTCATAAACTCGTGTCAAATTGTATTCTTAGGTTTTCATTTTTCAAATTATGTCACACTATTTATAATGATTTTTAAATTTTTTCTAACGATTATTTCAATATATTTTTCTATGATATTTAATTACATACATAGCATGAACACGTGGCAGCCATATTGATTTTAACGAATATTCTAAACAACAACAAAGACATGTTCCAGTGCAGCCAACATAGAGTATGTACATTTAACTGTACACATATACTAACTCACTGGCACTATCGAACCTGTAGGTTCATGGTCACGCGGACATAAGCTCTCCATACGTCCCTATCCTGAGCTAATGCTTTCCAATCATTCCCTGTATAATCTACTTCCCTCAAATCATAGTTAATGTTATTCTCCCACCTCATTCTTGGTCTACCAACTGGGCATTTTCCCTCTGGCTTTCCTACAAGAAGCTTCCATGCAAGTC
Organism: Diploptera punctata; assembly: GCA_030220185.1. Lineage (NCBI taxonomy): Eukaryota > Metazoa > Arthropoda > Insecta > Blattodea > Blaberidae > Diploptera > Diploptera punctata. The sequence goes on along the minus strand of JASPKZ010008513.1, from coordinate 138,366 downwards.
TTCCATTCCCCATACGTGCAACATCTCCTGCCCATCGCAGTCTACGGGACTTAACTGTTCTTATTATATCTGGCTTCCTATAAAGACCATGTAGTTCGTTGTTATGTAGTCTTCTCCATTCACCTGTCTGTTCATCTCTCTTTGGTCCAAAAATTTTCCTAAGAACTTTATTCTCAAATACTTGTAATCTCCTTTCCTCCCTTATTGTAAGAGTCCATATTTCGCATCCACATAATATAACTGGTAGAATAATAGTTTTATATATATTCAGTTTTAACTGTACATATATACTTCAGAAATTCAGAACGTACTATTTATTTTTGGGCATTGCATTCTTTCACAGGTTAAAGTGCTCAAATTGTGACAGGTTAGCTTTTAGGTTGGTTTTTCACAGGTTAAAGTACTTAATTTGCATTAGACTAGCTTTTAGGTTCATTACATCTTCTTCTTCTTCTTCTTCTTCCTTTCATGTGATAGACCTAGTGATCTGTTACGGTCTCAATCCAACGTTTGAAGGGTCTGCCCAAAGATCTCTTGCCTGGTGGCTGGTAATTTAAGATCTGACGTGGTATTCTTGTTCTGCTCATTCTTCGTACGTGAGATTTCCAGTTGTTTCTATATTTTTTGTACAAATTCCATGACTGATTCTGTGTGCAATTCTTTGAGAATCTCAGAATTCCTTTTATGGTCTGTCCTTGAATAGCCCGCAGTACGTCTCATAAATTTCATTTCATTTCATCGGTCACAACAACACCACATTAGGACCAGCAGAATTAACTATCATACTAGATATTGTAGTGAAGAAAGAACTGCTGAAGATGGAACGGATGTTCTGAAAGGCTTACAGGCATAAAGAACATATATTTTATAAGTTGAGGACGACGGATCTTACCTAAGAAGGTATATTTTAACTTATTTTATTTTATGACTCTCCACCTCAACGGTTTTAACAATGAATTTTATTAGTATTGAATCCAATGGAATGTAAAAATTTTGATTCTCTTATTTAAAATTTTCATGATAAAATTACTGCACACATTGGATAATCTGTCCTTAAAAATCAAGAACATGCATACCTCATTCGATGACTAGTTTCAGTTGGATTACTTAGGTGAAGACAGGAGATATCATCTGTAATCTCTCTCTCAGTTTGAATAGAGGCATCTGCTTTCTGGGTTATTAAATCAGAACTTCCAGGCACCTGAATTTAAAAAAAATATATATTTTACATATATTACTCATTAGTAGGGCTCATAAGTTGAGGACCTCTAAGATGTCTATAAAATTATATTATTTTTAGTCTGGACATCTTACCTCAATATTAATGTTGATTTTTTCTTGCAAATCAACATTAATATTGAGGTAAGATGTCCAGACTAAAAATAATATAATTAAAACAAGAACAAATCAACATTAATATTGAGGTAAGATGTCCAGACTAAAAATAATATAATTAAAACAAGAAGAAATCAACATTAATATTGAGGTAAGATGTCCAGACTAAAAATGATGTCCAGACTAAAAATAATATAATTAAAACAAGAAGAAATCAACATTAATATTGAGGTAAGATGTCCAGACTAAAAATAATATAATTAAAATAACCTCAAAATATAACTTCCTAAAATTAAATATGTCTATAAAATACCTATAAAAAGACCTAAATATATCCTAAAAAAAGACCTAAAAACATAAAAAAGGACGTAAAACAGCAATTCAAATTAAATTATAATTTCAGTTTCAACTGCATTTTAAAAGAATATAATAAAAATATTTAAAAAGTACAAAATTGCGATGTACATTGCAAAAAAAATGACTGAAAATGCTTATTATTTCATATTCTAGTTTTTTTTTAAATTCAACATAGTTTGAAAAATTAATTCTCTGTTCATTAACCCATTCGCCTCGAAAGATGAGGTATATTCGCCGGCAGTTAAATGACCTTCAACTCAGAAGACAATGTACACTCGCTTAACTCTGTTGTTATATACAGAGTGATTCAGAAATATGGCTATACGTTTGATCACATTTTGTGACTAAAATATTATTATTAAAGGAAATATGATGTTATCATTGGAAAGGGAATCCTTCAAATTACAACAATAGAACAAAACAAAACTAATCACTGCTCACGTGCAGCTTGGTGGGTTGATTTTTGTGGGCTAGCATCGAACGTCTCCACAATTTTCTTTGTTGTTTCTGCATCTGTGCTAATGTGAGGCCTTCCAGGAGGTTTGATTTTCTGCATCCTTCCCGTTTCCAGCAGTCGTTTTCTCCACTTTCCCACAGTCAACAGCTGCAATGCTTCGTTAAACTCATGTCATGCCTGTCTTGTGGCCTCACGATCATTAGCATACATTATTGCCCATGCAGCAACTGTAATTTGCTGTTGCATATTCAACGCCATTTTGACTAATAACGTAAGTTCTACACTGTTTTGTTTTATTCCATTGTTGTAATTTGAATAATTGCCTTCTTCTTCTTCTTCTTCTTCTTCCTTCCAAGTATTAGGCCAAGGCCTGTTACGATCCTATAGAAAATTTTCCCTGCAGCGTTGATCCTTCTGGGAAATCCTCGTATAAGACTTAAAAGCATAAAAATAGTCCCTTCGATTGGTTGCTGGCCAAAGGAAGGCAAGACCAGTGATGGGGCTGCCATCTTATAGCCTCTGGTCAGGCTTTTCTGGAGAAGAAAAGAAAATAAAGGAAAGAAGAAATGGAAGAAAGGAAAGACTCCCTAGCCCTCGGATTCCCTAATAGCGTCAGGGTCGAAAAAACAAGAGTTAACCAAGAGAGGTTAGATAGTAAAGTTAAAAGAGTGCAAAACACAAGTAAGTGGAAGAAATGTTTTGCTCAGCTTGGGCACCTTGTGGTCGCCATTCCAATGGAAATTTCATATTTCCTGTAATGGTAATATTTTGATCACACAACACAATCAAACGTATAGCCATATTTATGATTCACCCCGTATTTTGCAATATTTTGTACATTCCTTAGCAGGGTAATCTTTTGTTAACATTTATAAATAGTAGAGGAATGTGATTTTGCCTTCGCCCTTATTGTGATCTCAAGCACCTTATCTTTTGTTTGTTTTGAATGTCTGAAAATAAACAATATAATTTACGTTAAATTAAATCCGGTTTCTGGGGAAATGCATTGAGAATTTAAACCTGAACCAAATGGGTTAAAAAGAAGGTTCTTGCAAAATTTAGATTGAACAATAATTTTTTTCCACCTAGAATGACTTCAGTGAACCCACAATGGATATCAGGTGATCAGTAGACTGGTTAAAATAATGGGATATTTTGTGAGGGCTTAATAGTTTCTCACGGAACTAAATTGTTTGCAATGTGAAAAGTCTTTGGAAAATAAAAGTAGAGAGTGTTTTTAAAAGAAGTTGAAATTGACGCTAGACTCTGAGGGTTCTTGAATTATACAAATGGTATAAATGCAATCAAAAGAAGGTAAAGTTGCAAAGAAAAAACATTAAGACCTAAAAAAAGGCTAAGAAAAAGACCAATAAGCCAAAAAACATCGAAAAAGGATGAACAAAACCCACCATTTTCTGGCCAACAATGACCCAAAATGTATATTTTGTCACTTAAGAAACAATACCGCGTAACTGACATTTTTGGTGAAATTGACATTTTTATACTGTTAGCATCACTGAAGAAGTGCGCTCAGTTCTAACATAGATTAGTCTGAAATGTTGTACCATGACCTTGCTAAACTTATAGATACAATGGTTTAAATCTATAGGTACTAAGGGGAAAAATAAGTTTTTTGTTTCTCGTGTAAAATGTTTATTTCGTTAGTTACGCGGTATTGTTTCTTAAGCGACGATATATTAAGTAGGGCCTCGTCTACAGACATAAAATGAAAAAAAGATATTTCCTCAACTTCCGAGCCTTACTTATTAGTGTACAGAAATCTATTCAACATTATCACTACAACTGCTATTAGGATAACCTGCTCTGCCATCACTACTGCTAAAGTGAGTGGCAGCTGGGCTATTGCTAGACCTCCCGCTCCCTAACTCTCTCCTTTTTCTCACATGTATGCACTCGCACACTCCAGATTGCATCAAAAACTCAATTACTATTGAATTAAAAATAAACCATTGTTAAACACACTATCTGGTGGCATTTTATTTAGAAGATTGGAAATTTAACATTACTATATAGAGCCATAAAATAAAATAAGTTAAAATATACCTTCTTAGGTAAGATCCGTCGTCCTCAATTTATAAAATATGTATTCTTCATGCCTGTAGACCTTTCAGAACATCCGTTTCATCTTCAGCAGGTCCTTCTTTGCTACAATATCTAATATGATGGTTGATGCTGCTGGTCCTAATGTGGTGTTGTCGTGACTAAAGCTTCTTCCTGACGATATCGTATAGATCACCACATTAGGACCAGCAACATCAACCATCATATTAGATATTGTAGCGAAGAAGGACCTGCTGAAGATGGAACGGATGTTCTGAAAGGCCTACAGCCATAAAGAATACACATTTTATAAGTTGAGGATGATGGATCTTACCTAAGAAGGTATATTTTAACTTATTTTATTTTATGACTTTCCACCTCAACGGTTTTAACAATGAATTTTATTAGTATTGATTATATAGAGCCAGTAAAGCTTTTTTCTGTCATTTTATTTTAAATTTAACATTTCTCACTGAATGACAAATTATATTTGAAGAGAAAAAATTATGCCTAGACTTGGGTTTGAACCCAATACACTACTGCTCTTTCCAACTGAGCTACCTAGATTTGTTTTTTTTTTTTTTGAGAATGTTCCTCATCATTGAAGGTTTTCTCCAACCAATCTTAGTAATTAACATGAACTAAAAAAATAAATAAATACAAATGACTACGGACTTACAGACTATCAGTTTGCAACAAACATTCACAAATTTCCGTTAATTAAAGTTCTCCATCGTTCTCTGTCCTCTGTGTCTTCATCTGTTACACCAAATTTCCTCATTGAATTTTAAATGTTGTTCTTCCAGGTTGTTTTTGGTCTTCCTTTTCTGTTCCTTCTTTTAATTTTCCATGCATAGACAGCCTTTGGTAGTTTTCCATCCTGCATTCTTCTTACGTGTCCATACCAGTTTAGCCTTCTGTATTCAATCTCATCCATTATATTTCTTTCTGCATTCATCCATTTTCTAATTTCTGCATTTCTAATTTTTTTCCAGTCCAGAATTTCTGGCAGCTCTTCTCCAAAAATCCATTTCAACTGAAGTTATTCTGTTGACATGTTGTGTCATTTATTTGTTTTTAATAAAGTAATAAAATAATTAATCAATCAATTGAGTTGGTGTTTACTTGATGAAAATCCATATTTTTTTTTTTTGTTAACATGTCTGAAGAAGGTACAGAGTACCGAAACAGCTGTCACTGAATTATATAATAAATATGAAAATAAAATAAAACTATGTTTTATTTTTATTTAATTAATATAATATATCCATCCATAGTAATTCTGCCCGAAGGCAGGTCTTTCACTGCAATCATAGCATTTTCATGCTATACTTGCAGCTTTACTAGGGAATTGTAGGTGTGGTAGCTTCCCGTTGCTTTCCACACCGGTGATGGATGATGATGATAATGATTAATGATAAGGATGATGATGATGGCCATATGATTTCGGGGACCGTTTGGGCCTTAAAGTTTTCCTGACATTTGTCTTACAGGTGAGGAAAAACCCCGATAAAAACCTCACCCAGAAAAACTGCCCCAACCGGGGATCGAACCCGGGCCCGCTGCGTGACAAGGCAGCACGCTACCTCGAGACCACAGCGGTGGACATATAATATATAATAAATAATTAATCAGTAGAAATTATACAAAAAAAGTTGGTGGCTCCACAACGCAACCAGTTAGATGCTCGCCTCTCACCACTGGGGAGTCTCGAAATCAGATCTTGGTCACTCCATGTGGATTTCATGGTGGACAAAATGATGCTTGGGCAGGTTTTTCTTAAGGTTTCTCCATTTTCCCCTGCCACAAATTTCATTCCACAATTTCTCCATATTCATCTCATCCATTTTGTTTCATTTTGTTCATCCACTCCTGTGATGGTGCGTCAGGGATAGTCGACTGGCAGTCTTGTAGTTCACAGATCTCTAAAAATATAGGGGCTTCATCTCATCTCATTCTTTGACCCTACCCTGAGTTGGATATGAGTCGAGGATATTTATTTTATTTTATACTACAATATCAAATAGGTAATTACTTATGGTTATGCATGGTGTGTCTCCACTGTAGTCTGGCACTTTTAAATAAGTTGGCATAACAAATAGAGTTTCTCCAATTTAAAGGTTGACAAAAGAAAGATATATTCCGTAAACCAACAAAATAACTTTGTATTTGAGGAGAAAAATTATACGCTCAGACTGGGGCTCCGAACCCAGGACCTTTCACTAAAGGTGCTAAGTTCGAGCCCTAGTCTGAGCATATATTTTTTCTCTTCAAAAATAATTTATCCAACATTGAGATGTATGAAATGAATAATAAAAACATCAAAAATAACTTTGACTCTCTGAGGAATTTGCCTAGTTTATGCAGCTCCAGTGAGATGGCCTAATAATTACATTTAATTAATTGATTAATGATAATCACATAATTAAGCACTGATACGAACCTCACTGCGGCGATGTTTACAATTGGAGCAGTAAGCTAACGTCTGAGTCTCGTTCTTGTTCCTTCTCTCTGGAGATTGCACAAGACATTTCTGCAGAAGTTTAATTTCTAAAACAAAAACAAATTTATTAAATTAATATTAAGAAGCTAAAGCTGTTACTATGATTGGAATAAGTATATTAAAGAACACAACTAAATTATTGTAATCAAATGATAAAGAGAAAAATTTATGCCTGAACCGGGAATCGAACCCCGAACCTTCAGCTTTCCGTGCTGATGCTCTTAACCATTGAGCTAATTCAGGGATGGGAAGGAAGCCTGAATTAGCTCAATGGTTAAGAACATCAGAACGGAAAGCTGAAGGTTCGGGGTTTGATTCCCGGTTCAGGCATACATTTTTCTCTTTACCATTTGATTACAACAAAAACCAATGAATGTAATTAAGTAGGCCATAGGGAAAATCAACATGCAAAATGGTCACAAAGTCTCAATCAATTTCCAACAAATAGTGAACTCAGTTTGATAAATTACATGTATGTTTATAGGTATGTTATGTACACATGTTCATTGCATTTCAACATTGTCTCCATCCATTTCGAAGCATTGTTTCCATCATTCAAGAGTAGTTCAAGTTACAAAATCTGAAACTCCCACACCTGTACTTAACCTTTTGAACGCCATGCCCGGCGTGCGCCGGGGAAAGTGTGTGTACAGCGGTACGCCATGCCTGGCAAGCTCCGGTTTTCAATCTTATTATTTTAAATATTTTTCCTGAAGTTTTTACTTCAATAAACTAAAATTATTTTTCGTGCTGTGTTTGTACATCCCTTCTTAGCAATACTTTGCACATCCCTTACAGAATAACGGTACAGGCTAGTTGTAAATGCATTTTCTAAAGGAGGGTGTACATTCATGTTTCAAGGCTTTTTTTTTTTTTTGCTATGGAATATTGCAATTTCAGGATTTTCTCTTTATTTATTTTATTTTTAATTGAAAAGATACCTGGCCAAGGGGTAGGTCGTGCTGTGAAACACAGTGATTCATGTCTCGAAGTTGACGAAAATACAATATGCGAGTTTATTGTGTCAGTTTTATCAGAAGATGAGAGTGACAGTAACAGTTCATCAAATGGTTATTCGTTTCAGTAATGTGATAGTAGTCCTGTTTCTAAGAGAATATTATTACAATCTAAGCCTGTAAATAGTAAAGCAAGTGATGTAGACCTAAATGAACAGGGTGTGAGTGACAGTGGTGGGCGTGTCGCGCCAGATGAAACACGTGGCATAAAACAGCTGTTTGACTGGAATGGATTCGAACCCAGGACCATAAAAAATGTTCAACAATTTGAATATTATAAGTGTTTAGTGATAACGTCATCAAAAGTATTCAATAGGATAAATGTTTAGTGATAGTGATAACAAATTTCAATGAAGACACCGTGATGAATTCGAACCTGGGATCTTTAAAAGTGAAAGCAACACCGCCTAACCTTCAAATAAATGTATAATAGTGAGTTTAAATTCAATTTAGCGTGGCATGTAGACAGTTAATTGTACTTTATATAGGTTTATATTATATAGTATGGCGTAGTACTTTAAATTTTAAAAAAACCTGGCACCCACAGCCCAGCTGGCAAAATGGAAACTCGGCGGTCAAAAGGTTAAAGCTCTAGCGTTAGAAGCTGTGAATAAGAGAGATCCACCAGAAGAATGGTTACATGTCTACACAGATGGATCTACTATTGATAACAACTCAGGATCAGAAATTACATGTGCATTATTTTCATTTTATCAACCAGCAGGATACTACACAACAAATTTTGATGCAGAAGTAACGGCTATTCATATTTCACTCCAACAATTACTATACAGAATAAATAAATTTCAAAATGCTGTCATACTCTCTGATGCTAAGGCAGCAATATATGCAATAAATTCACACAAAATGAAGTCAATACAAATTAAAGAGTGCTACAAAATGATTCAACAACTTCAAAAACTACAGAAAAGAATTCAATTGCAATGGATACGTGCACATTGTGGAGTTGCTGGAAATGACACTGCTGATTTTCTTGCCAAAAAGGCTCCAATTTAATTCAGAATACTACTAAAATCTTACCTTTCACATCCATAAAAAGAATAATTAAAAACAAATATAAAATCAAACAAAACCAAGACCTATGTAATAAAGCCAAAGACAAAAAACGGAATATTTTAGTAAAGAAGCCAGATATTATTCCAAAAATTCCACGTAAAACTACAGTAGCAAAATTTAGACTGCTTACAGAACATGACTATTTGGCCAAACATTTATATAAAATAGGAATCTACATGAATCCAAATTTTCCTCTATGCAACAAAGACGAAGAAATGAACGAAGAACATCTACAAACCTGTGAAGTATTACCTGTTGGATTCACCATAGAGAAATATTGGAGAGCAAGAACGCTAATGGCTTCGGTGCCAAGGCCCAGCATTTGAAAACAACAATAACAGAGTAGTTCAAAAGACGTTATGAACCATAGCTGGTAAAATAGCCATCAATGTATTGTGTATTTGAGTCCAAAGATCCTGGAGATCCCGTTCCTTTGTTTTGTACACCCTTCCCTTTATGAACCACTAAGCAAAGAAGTCCATGGACTTCAAATCAGGAGAAAACTATGGCCATAGTCTTGCTGAACCTCTGCCAATCCATCTGTTGGAAAATGTACGATTGAGACCTTCCTGTATCAATACTAGTAAAATTCTAGGTTAAATAAACTTGAAGACCTCGAAATTATACAGGAAACAAACAACACCTCACTTATTCAAAGTTAAAATTGGGAAACACATTATGAGGTTCTTAATTAATAAATTAATGAGTCATTTTAACATCTTACCTCATATTTCATGTTTTTTCAAACACGGTAACTATAGTTTTCAAATGATCTTGTCATTCATTTTCAACCGCCATTATGACTACCGGATATTCGTTGGAATCCCCTCTATAACGTTGCCATCTGGTGTTGATTTGACGAACTTCGAGATATTGTTGCCATCTGGTGTTGATTCGATGAACTTCGAGATGAGATCACGTTCATCCGGAATGTCGAAATTCATAGATTTAAATTTGTTCTTCTGTATAAATATTTTCTCCCAAACTGTCAAATCCAAAGGTTTTTCCAAATGTTTTAGAAGTTTAGCTTCTTTTTCAATTCTATGACCTTCCAACAAACTATGTGCTGCAATAGCTGATTTTTCAATTTCACCATTTTTAATATTTCTAAAGTGTTCCTTTGTGCGAGTGTCCAAATTTCTTTTTGTTTTTCCTATGTATACTTTATTGCAATCTCGACAATCAATTTGATAAATTCCAGATTTTTTACTATCTGGGGTGTTCATTTTCTTATTGGTTGTTAATAAGTTACCAAGGCTAAATTTATTTATTGGTGCCAATGTAATATTGAATTTCTTGAAAATTTTTTGAAATTTGTTATGTATTCCACTTATCATCCTGGAATACATAACAAATTTCAAAAAATTTTCAAGAAATTCAATATTACATTGGCACCGATAAATAAATTTAGCCTTGGTAACTTATTAACAACCAATAAGAAAATGAACACCCCAGATAGTAAAAAATCTGGAATTTATCAAATTGATTGTCGAGATTGCAATAAAGTATACATAGGAAAAACAAAAAGAAATTTGGACACTCGCACAAAGGAACACTTTAGAAATATTAAAAATGGTGAAATTGAAAAATCAGCTATTGCAGCACATAGTTTGTTGGAAGGTCATAGAATTGAAAAAGAAGCTAAACTTCTAAAACATTTGGAAAAACCTTTGGATTTGACAGTTTGGGAGAAAATATTTATACAGAAGAACAAATTTAAATCTATGAATTTCGACATTCCGGATGAACGTGATCTCATCTCGAAGTTCATCGAATCAACACCAGATGGCAACAATATCTCGAAGTTCGTCAAATCAACACCAGATGGCAACGTTATAGAGGGGATTCCAACGAATATCCGGTAGTCATAATGGCGGTTGAAAATGAATGACAAGATCATTTGAAAACTATAGTTACCGTGTTTGAAAAAACATGAAATATGAGGTAAGATGTTAAAATGACTCATTAATTTATTAACACCTCACTTCTTAGTGAGAACACATCCCAGTCAAACCCATTATACGAGATCGTCAAAAACAAGTCAGTTGCTGCTACAAACAGTTGGAGTATACATCACTGTATGCAACAGCAACGAGTAGCGGAAACTCAACCTGCAGAAGATGGAAGATAACTTCCGAAAGTGCTCCAGTTAATTTTATATACAATATTTTAACACAAAGTTGAGGACGACGGCACCTACCAACAGGTACAATTTAATTTTTAACTTTCAGCATTCCTGTATATTCAGCGCAAAATGATGGGGTGCTCCAACCTATTGGAACACAAGACAGTCAGCTGGTGTGCCTGTGGTTTGAAGAATAACTCAAACATATCAAGGTAAATGTTGCTTCTGCGAACATGAAGGGTCCATACACTATGGTCTTTGTGAATCCACATTTGTATTCGGTGTGTCTATTTGAAATTCTCTGGCAGTGTGAGGTGGTTCGGTACCCCATATGCTGTTATTTAGACATTTGCTCATGTGGATCCTGGTTTATGAAATTTCTGAGTGAATGGCTGTCGTACCTCGGTGCAAGATAATCCACGCAGTCACGTACTAACAACAAACACATGTTCTTCTATCGTCCGCGTACTTCTTGATTGTAAAAATTAATAAGTTTTAAAAAACTAAAACAACATACTTTATTAGAAAACCGAATTAAAAAATGAAAAATAATTTTAATTTCCAACACACTAGGGATAAAATTAAAGTGGTTAACAAAAAAATCATCTCCAACACATCTAGAATAAAACTAGAGTTATCAACAAAAAGAAAATAATTTTATCATCAAAAGCGTGGGGTGCTCTATATGATTTTTACATTTTCTTCTTAGAGACTTTATTTTACCAATATCTGTTTATTATCAAATATATTAATTGATATAGAGCACCCCACGCTTTTGATGGTAAAATTATTTTCTTTTTGTTGATAACTCTAGTTTTATTCTATATGTGTTGGAGAGGATTTTTTTGTTGACCACTTTAATTTTATCCCTAGTGTGTTGGAAATTAAAATTATTTTTCATTTTTTAGTTCGGTTTTCTAATAAAGTGTGTTGTTTTAGTTTTTTAAAACTATTATTTATTTTTTATTTTTTAGTTTTAATATTTTACAGAATAAGATAAAATATAAATATCTTTAAATTCGATACTATTGTAGTATGAGCTAAAAGTAATACTCTTCTAAAAAAAATCCTCCCAGCCGGATTTGAACCACCGACCTATGAATTACTGAAATTACACCCTCAGGGGTCCTCATCTAGAGGATATGTGGATGGCGACCACAAGGTGCCCAAGCTGAGCAAAACATTTCTTCCACTTACTTGTGTTTTGCACTCTTTTAACTTTACTATCTAACCTCCCTTGGTTAACTCTTGTTTTTTCGACCCCGACGCTATTAGGGCATCCGAGGGCTAGGGAGTCTTTCCTTTCTTCCATTTCTTCTTTCCTTTATTTTCTTTTCTTCTCCAGAAAAGCCTCACCAGAGGCTATAAGATGGCAGCCCCATCACTGGTCTTGCCTTCCTTTGGCCAGCAACCAATCGAAGGGACTATTATTATGCTTTCAAACCGTATATGAGAATTTTCCGGAAGGATCAAACTATTTACGCTGGAGGGAAAATTTTCTATAGGATCATAACAGGGCTTGGCCTAATACTTGGAAGGAAGAAGAAGAAGAAGATATATCACTACAATTCACCGCTCTACCAACTGAGCTCTTACAACGATTGACTAAAAAGTCAACAAGTCCACAACCTATTATACCTGTTATAATTTTTTTTTTTCTGGTAATTCTGGCCAGGTTTTTAGAAACAAAATAAGAAATTATTGTATTGGCACGGGTCCTTTACAAGTATACAAAGTTTCAAGTCGATCAAATGTTTCTAAGTGGGTGAAAATCATGTTCAAAGATTCTGTTACATAGATACAAAGACACTTTTTTTGATTCTCTGATGATTCTGGCCAGGATTTTAGAAACAAAATATGAAATTATTTATTGACACGGGTCCTTTACAAGTACACAAAGTTTCAAGTCGATCCAATGTTTCTAAGTGGGTGAAAATCGTGTTCAAAGATTCCGTTACATAGATACAAAGTCATTTTTTTTTATTTTCTGATTATTCTGGCCAGGATTTTCGAAAAAAAAAATGAAATTATTGTATTGTCACGGGTCCTTTACAAGTATACAAAGTTTCAAGTTGATCCAATGATTTTAAGTGTGTGAAAATCGTGTTGAAAGATTATGTCACATAGATAGATAGATACAGGTCAAGCTAATATAAAGTGTGTAAAAAATTACATCAACAGAGAAATTAATACAAACTTTATGACCACCCTATATTTTGAGAGAAAGTTTTGTAATTGACCTGAATTTCAACCAAGATCTCCATCAATCTTTATTGGTGCTTTGCCTCTGATATAACATTTCATAAAAATTTAGGCCACAATGAACCTGTTCCCTATGTAAGTATCTATAGAAGAATATGTTGCCGCTATCATTTGTCTTACAAGTAGTATTTTTTCATTAAGTTATGTAGATAGGAGATAACACTATGAGGTTTTTTAATATTGTTTATTTTTTATTTCACTCACCTCATACTTCATAACTCCTAGCGTACCCAGGGTTTCGTCACATCCTTTGTGACATTCTCAATGCTGTGTCACATTCACAACTGACTTGTGAACGTCCCCATGAGCAAAGGAAATTACAATAAAGAGAAAGAACACATCTTAAAAATTGCGAAGGATAATGGTTTTCAAGAGAAAATGATACACAAGAAAATAAATAAATTTAAAGAACAAAAAATGATTAATGAAAGTACTCTTCAGACAGATAAAAATATTGGTAAAAAATTCAAGAAGTTCACATACCATCCTTTAGTATTTGACAAGTTTCAAAAAATCTTCAACAAATTCAACATTAAATTAGCACCGAAAAATTATTACAGCTTAGGTAATTTAATAAAAACCAACAAAAATGAAAAGATTGAAGACTGCAAAAAATCAGGAATTCATCAAATTAATTGTAAAGATTGTGAAAAGATATACATAGGAAAAACAAAAAGGAATCTAAATACAAGATTAAAGGAACACCTCAGGAAATGTTAAAAATGGAAAACAGAAAAATCTGCAATAGCTGCACATGCCTGGTCAGAAAAACATAGAATAGAAACCAAAACAAAATTAAACAATTGGAAAAAACGAAGGAACTCACAATTTGGGAAAAAATTTACATATGCAAGAATGAAAATACAACTATGAATTTTGAAATACCTGGTTATAATGAGAGAGGACTGATTTGGAAGTTTGTTGGTCAGCCATCAGATGGCACGGAGGTCAGTCTGCAGGATAGAAAGCAGCCGGATGTCAGTTGTGAACGTGACACAGCATTGAGAATGTCACAAAGGATGTGAAAACCCTGGGTATGCTAGGAGTTATGAAGTATGAGGTGAGTGAAATAAAAAATAAACAATAGTATTTTTTCATGTTCATCAACAGCAGCAGCATTACAGACCGATTCAAGTTTCGATTTCCCTCTCAGAATGCTCTTCCAGGTTTCTCTGTGTCTGGCAACCAGCCACCATCCCTCAATTCTCAACTTCCTCAGATCCTCAAAAATTCCAACCATCCAACACAGTCTCGGTCGTTCCACATTCCTTTTTCCTTCAGATTTACTCTCCATAACTATCTTGGGTATCTCATGTTCAGTCATTCTTTGTACTTGCTCTGCCCAACACATTCTTGAAACTTCAATTGATATAACCACATCAGGAGACTTATACAACTGATAGAGCTCAGGGTTATATCTTAAACGCCATTCTCCCTCGTCACACATTGGACCATATAATTTTTGGATATTACATAACAAAATAGTACATCGTTTTGGTCTCGAGATAGCAATGTTGCCTCATGTGCAGCAGGCTTGGGTTCGATCCTCATTCAGGGAAAGTTTCCTGGGTGAGGTTTTTTCAAGATTTTTCCTTACCTATAAGACAGATGTTGGGAAATTTTAAGGTTTAATAGTCCCCAAACACCATTTGTCCATCATAATCATCTTCCAAACATATTTGTCTTGTTTAGTATATCACATCAAAGGCTGCTCTAAAATATGGAAAGTGAAATTTGGATTTTAAATAAAAGAATTTCTCATAAATTTAGAGCAAACTAAATGTGCTTCTTACAATCTTTGTTAGGAGTTACTAGACCGGATCAACAAAGGAACATTATTATCAGAGAAAAACTTGGAGTACCTATTAATTATATGTTGTTGTTTTCAAATGCTGGGCCTTGGCAACAAAGCCATTAGCCCAATTAATTATATTTGATTAAGTTATGTAGGTAGGAAATAACACTATGAGGTTTATTTTAATTTTGTTTATTTGTTTCTTGACTTACCTCATACTTCTTAACTCCCTTGCATATCTAGATTTCGTCACTGTATTTGTGACATTCTCAATGCTGTTCACGTTCACAACTCAGAGTTGTCACACTGTTAACTAATAATAAAGTTAACACTCCAGACAACAAAAAATCTGGAATTTATCAAATTGATTGCAAAGATTGCAACAGGAAATATATAGGAAAAACAAAAAGGAACTTGGAAACTCGTAAAAAAGAACACTTCAGAAACATAAAGAATGGAGAAATTGAAAAATCAGCTATAGCAGCACATAGTTTATTAGAGCATCATAGAATTGAAAAAGAAGCAAAACTTTTGAAACATCTATCCAAATCTTTGGATTTAACAGTTTGGAAAAAAATATATATTCAAAAAAAACCATACTAGAACCATGAACTTTGAGATTCCAGACGAACCGAGCTTGATTCAAAATTCTTCAAAAATACAACAGATGGCAGTTTAGAAAATAATTCCTTCAAAAGAACACCAGATGGCAGTTTAGAAAATAATTCCATCAAAATAACACCAGATGGCAGTTTGGATAATTACTGGCAAAAGAAAAAATTGACAGTCGTGAAAACAGCTGAGGATGGTGACGATGGTTGCTGTGCGTTTAAAAAAACATAGAAGTATGAGGTAAGAAGAAATCACGATTCATTTAATTCTTAAAAACCTCTTAATGTTACTTCCTATTGTATTTTTTAAAAAAAAAAGTTTATCTAATTGTTTTTGTTTGTCTTCCAATTTTGTGATTCTCTAGTAAACTATATGTTGCAATTGCCGATTTTTTAATTTCACAATTTTTAATATTTCTAAAACTATGTTTGGTTTTTCCTATATTTGTATATACTCTATTGTAATCATTACAAATCATTTGATAAATTCCAGATTTCTTATTATCTGGGACACTGACTTTTTATTATTTTTTATACAATAATGTTTACTTCCCAAGATCAATTTTAAATTAGAATGAGGTGAAGTGATAAATAATTTATTTTAAATTTATAAATCAATTCAAACACTTACCTGTCTCATTTCTCTTTAGAAGAATAGCTTTTTCTGAAATGTTTTTCTCAGCAGCTTCGAGATGTTCTTTCAATTTACTCTCTGTTAATTTCAGCATTGCTATTTCTTTATCATCATCTTCCAGTTTGCTCTTCAGATCCATATTTTCCTGCTCTTTCATAGCAACAACTTCCATTTGTTCCTTCAACTGAAAAAATATTGTATATTAGTAATTGAATTAATTTCCTCCAAGTGACAACACGCGAGTATTAAACATTATCAGATTATTAAATTAATATTGAGAATCTAAAGCTATTACTATGATAGAAATAAGTAAATTAATGAACACAATTAAATTATTGTAAATCAATGGTAAAGAGAAAAATTTCTGGCTGAACCGGGAATTGAACCCCGAACCTTTAGCTTTCCGTGCTAATGCTCTATCCACTGAGCTAATCCAGACTTCGTTCCCATCCAAGCAGAAATCCTTCCTTTACCTTACTCAACTGGTCCCACATTCAATTCCAATGAATTATCATTCACAAATACACAATGAATGACTTCTACCTAAAGAAGACATGAAGGGACTCCACACAGCTACAGCATTATTTATTAAATTAATATTGAGAATCTAAAGCTATTACTATGATAGAAATAAGTAAATTAATGAACACAATTAAATTATTGTATATCAATGATAGAGAAAAATTTTTGCCTGAACCGGTAATCGAAACCCGAACCTTTAGCTTTCCGTGCTAATGCTCTGTCCACTGAGCTAATCCAGGCTTCATTCCCATCCAAGCACAAAGGTAAAGGAAGGATTTCTGCTTGGATGGGAATGAAGCCTGGATTAGCTCAGTGGACAGAGAATTAGCACGGAAAGCTAAAGGTTCGGGGTTTGATTCCCGGTTCAGGGAAAAATTTTTCTCTTTACCATCGATTTACAATTATCAGATTAATATTAATAAAATTCATATTAAATTCCGTTGAAGTGAATAGTCGTAAGACAAAAACTTAAAATATGTACCTTTTTGGCAGGTGCCGTCGTCCTCAACTATGTTAAAATATTATGTTTAAAATATTATCTGGAGGCCTTTCGGAAGTTAACTTCCATCACCAGCAGGATGAGCTTCTGCTACTAGTTGTTGTTGTTCTTGTTGTTTATGACGATGTAGACTCCAAGTGTCTGTAGGCCTCCAGATAATATTTTAAACATATTATTTTAACATAGTTGAGGAAGATGGCACCTGCGAAAAAAAGGTACATATTTCAAGTTTTTATCTTATAATCAGATTAATACAGCTAAAGAGAAAACACTCTGCATGTCATTGTCAAATCTATCCATCTGTTGATTCGGCAGTTGGCGATCTTGTAGATTGATTTCTGCTCCCTCTATTGGCTGACCAATGAACTTCCAAATCAATTTTTTTTTCCTTAGGAATTACCAAATTCATTATTTTCTTTCTATTTTTGTGGATGTAAATTTTCTCCCAAATTGTGAGTTCCTTAGATTTATATAACTGTTTCAGTAATTTGGCTTTTATTAAATTAATATCGAGAAGCTCAATCTATTACTATGATAGAAATAAGTAAATTAATGAATACAATTACATTATTGTAACCAATGGCAAAGAGATTTCTTTTTTTTTTTCCAGTTCAGGCTAAAATGTTTCTCTTTACCATTGATTACAATAATCTCATTTGGCTTTTGTTTTGGTTCTGTGTTTTTGTGGCCGTGCATATGCAGCTATTGCAGATTTTTCTATTTATCCATTTTTAACAATTCTAAGGTGTTCTTTCAAACTTATATTAAGTTCCTTTTTGTTTTCCCTATGTATATTTTTTTCACAGTCTTTGTAATCAATTTGATAAATTCCTGATTTGTTGCCTTCATCTATCTTTTCATTTTTGTTGGTTTTAATTAATCTACAGAACTCACAATTTGGGAGAAATTTATATCCAGAAAAATAGAAACAAAATATTTAATTAATAAATGAGTTGGAGAAAATGTTTTAACATCTCACCTCACAAAGTTGCGTGTCTTCACGATACCAGCTTCAAAAGTATAGTATTACTTCCTTCTTCAGTCAAATTCCAACTGTTGAAATTTCGTTGGAATTTGACTGAAGATGGAAGTAATACTATACTTTTGAAGCCGGTATCGTGAAGACACGCAACTTTGTGAGGTGAGGTGTTAAAACATTTTCTCCAACTCATGTATTAATATAAATACCTCATAGTGTTTCCTCCCACTGTAAATTTAATTAAATCAAATAAATGTTTAATTTTGAAATTTCTGGAGAAAAAAATTGATTTGGGAGTTCATCGATCAGCCAACAGAGAGAGCAGAAATCAACCTTAAGATCACTAACCACCAATTAAAGAATTGACAATGACACGTAGAGTGTTGAAACCGTGGGTCTTCAAGCAACTACAAATATGAGGTGAAGTTGTGTATTTTCTATCTCACATTATATAAAGTTACACTAACCTCACGTATGTCATTAGTTAATCTAAGTATGATGCTATTTGCTTTACAGAGGTCATCAGCAATAGATTTTACTTGATCATCTTTCCTCTTTAAATTTGCATCTTTTTCCTTTATGCTATTTTTTAGAAACTCCTGAAAAATAAAATAAAATATTATTAGGCAATAGCTAATGACAAATGAGGGAAATTTTGAGGAAGTGGCTGAATTCAAATACCTAGGAACAATAATCACAAATAGGAATGAGATGCACAAAGAAATTAAACATGGGCTCAATTCTGGAAATGTGTGCTATTATGCATTACAGAGACTTTTGATGTCCCAACTCCTTTCAAAAAACGTTAAACTGAAAATATATAAAACTATTATTCTACCAGTTATATTATATGGGTGCGAAACATGGACTCTTACTTTAAGGGAGGTAAGGAGATTGCAAGTATTCGAGAATAAAGTACAGGAAAATTTTTGGACCAAAGAGAGATGAACAGACAGGTGAGTGGAGGAGACTTCATAACAATGAACTACATGGTCTTTATAGGAAGCCAGATATAATAAGAACAGTTAAGTCTCGTAGACTGCGATGGGCAGGACATGTTGCGCGTATGGGGAATGAAAGACTTGCATGGAAGCTTCTTGTAGGAAAGCCAGAGGGAAAACGCCCAGTTGGTAGACCAAGAATGAGGTGGGAGAATAACATTAACTATGATTTCAGGGAAGTAGCTTATACAGGGAATGATTGGAAAGCATTAGCTCAGGATAGGGATGTATGGAGAGCTTATGTCCATGTGGCCATGAACCTATGGGTTCGATAGTGCCAGTGAGTAAGTAAGAAAGACTGTGGTAATTCAGTCTCAGAACAATGATGAAAAGAAACAAATATGTAAAAACAGATGTAGATAAAAAAAGATTAATTTATCAGATCAAATGTGGGAAAAGTCAAAAAGTCTACATATGAGAAACCATAAGAAATATGAACATCAGAACAAATGAACACTTCAGAAATATAGGATACAAGGAAATGGAAAAATCTGCAGTAGCTGCTCACATACAAACCGAAAATAATAATATTAAAGAGAGGAAAACCCTGCTAAAATATCAGAACTCATAGCTTGAGAAAAAATCTACAACTAGAATAATAAGGCCAAATTATTGAATTTTTAAATTCCTGGGGAGAACAATTTCTTTGAGAGGTTCATCTCCCCACCACTAGGGGGAAAGAATATGCAAGACATTGGATAGCTAATGCAAAAGTTGGAATTTTAATTGAGAATTGAGACAATGATCTTCAAAACATGTCCAGATAAAAAAAAAAGCAACATAACATGAGATGAGGTCTATGTTCCTGGTTCAATCTTCTCATTTTAATTTTGTATTAACTTAACAATTATCTATTTCATGTGAGAGTTATAATTTCTTACCTTTTGTTCATTTGCTAAATCAAGTAATCTTGTCTGCTGGTCAACGAGTATTTCTTTATCATGGAGTTTCTAAAATAAACATACATCATTATTTTCTACTAAATTTTGAAACAAAAATTATATTCAGAGCAAACAAATGCTGTATTACAACAACATACACACACACACACACACACAGATATATATATATATATATATATATATATATATTTATATATATATATATATATATATATATATATTTATATATATATTTATATATATATTTATTTATTTAATTATTTATTTATTTATTTATATAATAAATTTTAGAATTTGTAACATTAAGAGGTTTTATTAATAAGAATTAAATGAACTGTGAATTCTTCTTACCTCATACTTCTATGCTTTTTTAAACACAGCACTGCAGTAACAGCGATCATTGTCACCATTCTCAGCTGTTTTCACGACTGTCAATTTTTTCTTTTGCCGGTAATTATCCAAACTGCCATCTGGTGTTATTTTGAAGGAATTTTTTCTAAACTGCCATCTGGTGTTCTTTTGAAGGAATTATTTTCTAAACTGCCACCTGTTGTATTTTTGAAGAACTTTGTAATCAATCGAACCGAGCTTGATTACAAAGTTATTCAAAAATACAACAGATAGCAGTTTAGAAAATAATTCCTTCAAAAGAACACCAGATGGCAGTTTGGATAATTACCGGCAAAAGAAAAAATTGACAGTCGTGAAAACAACTGAGGATGGTGACAATGGTCGCTGATACTGCAGTGCTGTGTTTAAAAAAACATAGAAGTATGAGGTAAGAAGAATTCACAATTCATTTAATTCTTTATATATATATAATATGTGATTAACAAAAGTTTTCTTGGGTTTTCCGCATCATGGATTCATGATTTGTCTCGATAATGGCATGTGGGATCATTTCGAAACGTCAGAATCAGTGGCCAGAGGCCAACCTTGAATCCATGATGCAGAAAACCCAAGAAAACTTTCTTAATCAACTTATATCCATGAAAATCTATAACATATATATATAGGCTGCAAATTTTAACCGAAATCTGAAGATGTGGTTTATATTGATAGTGTTGACGACAATGATCTAGTGGTTATGTTCCATGTCTCTAATCCTGAAGGTCACAGGTTCAAAACTGGCAGGGGTTGATGGATTTTTTTAGGGTGGAAAAATCCAAGCGACAATCCTCCAGGAGGGATTTCAAGCTGTGGGTCCAGAATCTGAATATTTTCAGACTCGTAAAGAATTGCAAGTCTGAATAAAAACACCTCTGAGCAAAATTTAACTGACCTTCATCCATACAAGTAATATCTTACTTGTCTACTAGATGTCTCATCGAGGTGATATGCTAACCACATGGCATTCAGTGACACCTATAGGTAAATAAGCATAACTAAATTATTACATAAATTAATGAGTCATTTTTTAACATCTTACCTCATATTTTATGTTTCTTCAAACTCGGGAACTAGTTTTCGAGAGAAAGACCTCTCTCATTTTCAACCGATATTATGACTACTGGATTTTCATTGGAATCGTTGGAATCTCCATCAATAACGTTGCCATCTGGTGTTGATTTGATGAACTTTGAGATGAGGTCACATTCATCAGGAATCTCGAAATTAATGGTTCTAAATTTGTTCTTCTGAATATATATCTTCTGTCAATTCCAAAGTTTTTCCAAATGTTTTAAAAGTAGGGCTTCTTTTTCAATTTTATGATTCTCCAATAAACTATGTGCTGCACCATTTGGTGAAATTGAAAAATCATCTATTGCAGCACGTAGTTTATTGGAGAATCATAAAATTGAAAAAGAAGCCCTACTTTTAAAACATTTGGAAAAACCTTTAGAATTGACAATTTGGGAGAAGATATATATTCAGAAGAACAAATTTAGATCCACGAATTTCGAGATTCCTGATGAACGTGACCTCATCTCAAAGTTCATCAAATCAACACCAGATGGCAACGTTATTGATGGAGATTCCAACGAAAATTCGGTAGTCATAATGTCGGTTGAAAATGAGAGAGATCCTTCTCTCTAAAACTGGTTCCCATTTTGAAGAAACACAAAATATGAGGTAAGATGTTAAAAAATGACTCATTAATTTACAAATTAAGAACCTCATAATGTTATTTCGCAACTATGAATAACTAAATTATGCTTGGCTAAGAAGCACCCATGTCCATACATGGGACATATAGGGTGTACACATACATATTTGTAGCAAATAAAATCAATTTTCATATAAAGACTATTTTATTGTTATTAATAATACACACAGTAATCCCTCTCTAATGGTTCACATTCGGAATCAAACTGCAAGCACTTATGGAGGGAAGATATTTGACTCAATGTGCAAATGTGGATTATTTAGATTGCTGTAGTGTTGCGGGAAGGGGGTTTGTTTACATTTTCAATCCATAAATATTGTTGGAATGAGTGTGGAATTGCAGATGTTCTCACTACTGACGAACACAAAAGGAATTTTTTTCTTTTTCTTTTTAATTCAAACTAGTTACAGAACTTTACACTTCAGTTCCATCCTCAGCACCCCTGCGACCGTTGTTCTGTTGTCTTGAAGAGCCGTCTTACTCCCTCTGTTGGCAGACTAAAAAACCTCAAAATCAGGTCATTCTCCCCAGGAATATCAAAGTTCATCAATTTCTCCTTTTTTGCTCCTTTGAATGTAGATCTTTTCCCAAACAGCGAGTTCTTTTTATATTTCTATTTAGATAGATTCTATTTAGATAGGTTGATTAATGTCTTTGACATCGTCCGATTCCTAATAGCCAATTTTGTCGGTCCATCCAATCTCCTGGTTGTAGATGTTTCTCCTTCATGTATAAACATATTCCCTGACTCCAGAGGGTTTTAGGTCTTCCTCTACCTCAGGTTTCCATTCCAAAACAGATTTTGGTAGTCGATCCTCTTCCATTCGCTGGACACGTCCATACCATCTTAATTGCTGAGTTTTAATATAATCTAAAATAGTGTCTTCAATCTTCATTTTCTCCCTTATAACTGAGTTCCTAATTTCTTCTCTTCTTGAAATTCTTGCTGCCCTTCATATAAAATCCATTTCCGTTGCCAAAAGATACTTACTTGTTTTTGTTGTTAATGGCCAAAGTTCTGCTCCATAAGTAATGATGCTTTTAACAATTGTATGATTATATTTATTTTATTCTTATTACTTATATTTTTATCCCACAATATTCCATTGAGGCAAGAAATTGCAAATTTTCCTTTATTATTTCTATTTGTTTTAATAATTTAGCCAAATTCAAAGGAGCGAAAAGGAGAAATTGATGAACTTTGAAATTCCCGGGGAGAATGACCTGATTTCGAGCGAAAGACAGCTCTTCAAGATGACAGAACAATGGTCGCGGAGGTGCTGAGGATGGAACTAAAGTGTAAAGTTCCTTAACTAGTTTAAACTAAAAAAAGAAGAAAAATATGAGGTGAGTGATAAAATTTTACCTAAATGAATATACCTCATAGTGTGAATTCCTAAAATAAGTAATAACAAAAAGAATAGCAAATGTTTGCAGTTTTCTACGTACCTGTTCGCACAGAGCATGACTAGTTTTTAAGGCGACAACTTCCCTTTGTTTGCTGTGATAATCCACATCTACTTTGTATCCTTGAGATTGTAACTCTTCTTTCTGCTTCTTAAGTGCACATATTTCATAACGTGCATACTTCAAGCTATCAGATATCTGCCTGCAGTCATATAATTTCAAAATTTGTTATCATGTCTGAAGAAGGTACAAAGTACCGAAACAGCTGTAACTAATTTTATATTTTAATAAATATGAAAATCACATAAAACTTTAAGTTTTATTTTTATTTAATTAATAATTTCGTTACATGCAATATTTTGGAATAAAAATATTACAAAGGAAAAATTATATTTGAAGAGAAAAATTTTTGCCTAGACCGGGACTCGAACCCGGGACCCTTGGCTTTCCGGGCCAAGTACTCTACCAACTGAGCTACCGAGGCGAGTTACGATCTAGATGCAAATTTTTCTCTTATGTATGTTGTAATTCCCTCGTGCCAAATGCTTGAAACCATAGCTTCTATCTTTGCAAATGGGCGGCTTCTTAGTTAAGAAGACATTTATTGGGAAATTTAACACTACTTTATAAAGCCAGTAGGCTTTTCTATTGACGATTTTATTATGTGATTAAACACTTCTATTTGTAGGATAAATTATATTTGAAGAGAAAAATTTGCGTCTAGATCTGAACCTCGCCTCAGTAGCTCAGTTGGTACAGCACTTGGCCCGGAAAGCCAAGGGTCCTGGGTTCGAGTCCCGGTCTAGGCGAAATTTTTCTCTTCAAATATAATTTATCCTACAAATAGAAGTTTTAAATTAATAAAAAAATCGTCAATCGAATCCCTACTGGCTTTTAAATAGTAGTGTTAATTTCTCAATAAATGTCTTCTTAACTAAGGAAGCTACCATTTGCAAAGATAGAAGCTATGGTTTCAAGCATTTGGCGCGAGGGAATTACAACGTCACATAAGATAAAAATTTGCATCTAGATCGTAACTCGCTGCCTTCGGGTAAGCTCATTTGGTAGAGCACTTTGCCTGGAAAGCCAAGGGTCCACCGTTCGAGTCCCGGTCTAAAGGCAAAAATTTTTCTCTTCAAATATAATTTATCCTACAAATAGAAGTGTTAAATTAATAATAAAATCGTCATTACAAAGGAAACTAAAATGAAAATGAAAATTTATAAGAGCATAATACAGAATATTTTGTCATATGGAAGTGAAACTTGGTCTTTGACGGAATTACAAAAGAATAAAATTAGAACAGTTGAATTTGATTATTTTAGAAGAAGCCTCCAAAAAACAAGACAGGATAAAATAAGAAATGAATTCCTTTGGAGAGAAATGAATGTCACCACATCTGTTGTTAAGAGGATTGAAAATCAAACGCTTAAATGGTACGGCCAAGTACAAAGAATGGAAAATGAAAGATGGCCAAAAAATATATACCAATGGTCACCCCCTGGAAGAAATAAATGTGGCAGACCAAGATGGAAATAGAAAACCTACATCAGAACTATAATGGATGATATGAATTTGGAAGAGGGAGATTGGAATGATAAAGATAAATGGAAACTGAAGACAGCAAACCTATAAGTGGGGGAAAGCCGAAGAAGAGAGAGAATAATTTCAAAATGTTTTTTTAAATTATTTGTAACATAAATAAAAACAAAATGTTTTGTCCGTGCTGAGATTTGAATTAAAGACATCCAGCTTTACGCGCCGGTGGTGTACAATTGAACTACTTAGGTATATTTAACTTTGACAGGGAAAGACTATGAGGTTTAATTTAATTCTTACTTAGGCATAACTCCAAAACCAAGCACAAATTTCTCTCTCTTTAATCACCGCATCTTTTAAATTGTATTCACAATATATATTTGAAGAGTAAAATGTATACCTAAACTGGGATTTGAACCCAAGTTCTCTGGTTTCATACACTAGTGCTCTTCCACTGAGCTACTTAAGCATCTCGATTTAGTCCCGTGCCATAGCCGAGCGGTTAAGGTAGGAAGCCTTGGCACAGAGCTACGGGACTTGCGCTGGTTCGAGTCTCCATGGGGGAAGAAATTTTCTCATGGTATTTCGGCCAGTATGGGACCGGTGCCCACCCAGCATAGTGAGGCAATTGGATAGCTACAATAAGTAGCGGCTCCAGGTTGAGGAACCAGCTATAACGGATGGGGGACTCGACATGCTAACCACATGTCACCCCTCCACTGGCTGTTGATCATCTACCTCTATGATTGACACATGTGGATGTGAAGGGCCAGCAGCCGGCTGGTAGAAGGGCAACCGCTGAAAAGTGGAAAGACCCTCAATCGAATCGGATTTAAAAGGAAATTTTGCTTCCTCTTATACAATCCCCCAGAAACTAGATATAATAAGGATAGTTCAGTCTCGTAGACTGTGATGGGCAGTTCATGTGGCACAAAAGGGGAATGAAAGATGGGCATGGAAGCTTCTTGTAGGAAAACTAGAAGGAAAAACCCAGTTTGTAAACCAAGAATGAGGCAGGAGAATAATATTAACCTTCATTTGAGGGAAGTAAATTATACAGGGAATGATTGGAAAACATTAGCTCAGGATAGGCACAAATGGAGAGTTTATGTCTACGAGACCATGAACCTATGGGCTTGATAGGGCTAGTAATTTAATTAGTTCTTGTACAATCCTCGCTCTCCCGAGGCCATGAACCTTCATTCCAATTACTTCTCACTGAAAGACAAATTATAATTGGAGAGAAAAATTACTGAACTAAACTGGGATTTGAACCCAAGATCTCCAGTTTTATACACCAGCGCTCTGCCGCTAACCTAATTAGGCATATCATGTTCATATTGTCATGCATAGCAGTGCTGTGAGAATAGGTCAATTTTTTTTCATCTTCACTACAGTTTACATAAAATTAACCAATCTTCTATATTTCCTTCACAATTATTCATTGTACAAGCACATATAATTATTCTGTTTTGTATCTCTCACAAATACATTTCTTCACACTCGCAGAAGTTATATATTCTAACACTTTCTTCCTCGGTGCTGTTCAGATCATGGTCGACTTCCGAAACGTAACTGGGTCTCAACCAACTCGCATCCCTGTTATATATGAGGAACAGAACTGTAAGCCCAGTCTTGACCTCTCTTGAATCAAAATCCAAAGAGATCAATTCTTATAAAAAGAGATACATAGATGCAAGTGGAAAGAAATTTTAATAGAAAGCATGTCTGGAGAGATCGCTTGTGAGTCGTACATGTGACTCATGACCTGAATCCCTATTGTGTTGTAAGATGAGACTTGATTCTCAACAACTCGTCCACATAATTCAAAAGCCAGTCCAACAATGTGTCAAGTCAAAGTGAGAAACCATCATTATGTCTTCTCGAAATAGAAACAACTTTATAAGTGTGTGAATATGGGGACACAGGTATTAAAGAAAGTGAAATTTGTGCTACCGAATAATTAAATATAGGAACGACTGGAAAGAACATGTTGATAGAATTCCAGAAGGAAGATTTCCAAAATTATTGCTAAATTATAAACCGCACGAAAGGAGAAATGTTGTTCGCCCACACAGAAGATGGTCTGAACAATTTTAACAATTCTAGCTTTCATGAAACCGGAACGAGCCAACAGGCTTAATCCCCGGATGATGATGATGATGATGATGATGATGATGATGAAATTTGTGCTTTGTCCTGGAGGGTGTCTAAGTAGCTCAATGGTAGAGCACCAGTGCATAAAATCAGACATTCAAATCCTGGCTCAGGCATAAATTTTTCTCATTCGTTATATTAATTAAGGCCTACAGATACCTTGTCTGGAAATATTTATTTCCATATCACATTCATGTGAAGATATCAATTGTTATTTAAAATATATTTAAAATATCTAACTTATTTTTTATCACCAATTTCTCATGTCTTCTTGATATAAAAGTAACCCAATTGCATTATGAATAATGGTTCACTCCTCTGGGAAAACAAAGAATCAAGAGAGAGGGAAAAAGAGATGAGTTTGTGCCTGGATGGATGAATATCTGAATAGCTCAGTGAGAGAACATTAGGTCATAGAGCCGAAGGATACATTTTTCTCTTCACCATTTCAGTACATCTACGTTTGGGTAAATTTTACTTCTCCTCCAATGGCAATTAACTGTTATATTTTCTAGTGGTAATTCCAAAATATATGTAATAATTATTATTGTCGGCCGCAGTGTCTAGTGGTTATGTTCCTTGCTTCTAGTCCCAAGTGTCATGGTTCAAACCTGATCAAGGTCAATGGATTTTTAGCAACAAGTCCTCCAGGAGGTACTTTAAGTAAAATGTAATACCTTAATTTCCTACTAGATGTCTCCTTGAGGCAATGTACTAATCACATGTACACCCTTAGACAAAAAAATTAGTCATCTCTAGAACGAATATTTATTCTAAGTCCTACTCGACACAGCGCTGGGTTCACACTAGTAAACTAGTCATAATTGTGCAGGCCCTGAGCTACTGCGTTATGTGGCATGAACTGAGTGAAGATACTCCTACGTGCCCTGTTAGGTCAGCGGTAAAGCATGCAGTCACTCTTTGTGTTAATGAAGATCACAGGTTCGCGTCCTCAATTAAGTAGTTTTTTTTTTTCGTGATATTTGTATTAAAATGTTTCATGAATTAAATATATTTTATTTTGACAATTGAACTAAATCAATGTTAATGTCATTATTGTAACAATTATTTTACCACATTCAAGGTTTGTTCTAGGTGATGTCAATGTATTGATTTTAATAGACTGATGCGCACACGTTCTGCAACAAAAGCAACACCCTCTAACAAGTTTGTTTATAATGAACTCTAATTGTCCTGCAGATGCACGAAAGACGAAAGATGGCTTATGGGCACAAATTCAGGACGTCTGGGATGCTCTAGCCGAAAGTCCACGTGACTGTAGAAATTTGATTGCATCAATGCCCCGCAGATTGAGGGCGGTAATAGATGCTGAGGGTTCATACACCCGATATTAATTTTGTTAAAGTTTTCATTTTAGAAGATATTATTTTCTTTCTTCATTTAATTATTAGAAGGTTTTCATTTATGTGTTTTGTGTGTGCATTAAAGCCATAAAACTCAAATATAAAATTTAATATGAAACTATATTACAGGCGAAATGCTATCCTAACATTCAGTAAAAAAAAAAAGTAGAACGGGATTCGAACCCGTGAGGTTACGAACGCAGATGTTGTGCGTTAAACCTCTCGACAACGGAAACACACAAAGGCAAGCTCTCTCTTTTATCTTACTTGAGTGTGCACTGCATTAACTAGCAAACAACACAGTACAATTACTGAAAACATGTTAATGTGAGTAAGGCTTCTGCGACTGCTCGCGAAGTTCCCCAATCAGTTGATAGAATCAAGAGATGACTGATTTTTTTTTGTCTAAGGGTGTACCTCAATGACCATTTGTAGGGAAATAACTGTAACTAAATTAATTTGGTTAAGAAACTTCCCACTAGGGGGCACCTATGTGCCGAGTGGGACAAACAGGGATCAACATATCAATCAATCATTAGTATTCTACTTACAACAACTTTGACTTCAATTCAGTATTTTCCTCCACTAAAATCTTGTTCTCTTCCTGTTGCTTAGCTAAACTTTCTTGTAACATACTTTTCTCTTCATTATGCTGAGCTTGCAAGCTTTCCTTTTCTTGTGCAAACTTGTTCTTCATCTGTGACTTTGTCTATAACAAATTTTAAAAATCTGTAGAATTTATACATCACAAACCTAGTGACTTCTAGCACTTGTAACCTACTGACAAGGGAACTGTCAATCATTCCTTGCTGAAACCTACTTACAAAGTTCTCCTAAAGATGCACTGTGATGTAACAATGCTGTGTCCAAAGAAATATCTGCCTTTTTTACAACAAGTCACTGAAATTGAAGCCAGAATCCAGCAATTGCAACCCACAGTGCATAGCAGATGGACTCACTGCTTGGCTTAGAGCAGAGTGGAGTAAGGTGGGTGCAGTGTGGATGTCAGGTAGTGAGAGTTATCTAATCCAATATTTTAAATTTAACACTTATCATTGTTGCACATTATTATTTTGAAAACAAAAAGCGTTAATTTTTCTTTTCAAAATAATAATGTCCAGCAATGGAAAATGTTAAATTAAAAATATCACATAAATATAAAACAAAGGCATCATTTGTCTGTGGGTTGTTAAAGTCATGTAACTCCAATATGATTTTGCTGCCATCTATTAATGATGACTATTTAACTCATGCCCCAAATGGGAGTCAACGACCAATCACATTTCAATGAATTTTGATTTACAACCAATCACAGTCATGTTTTGCATAGAATTTACCAACTAAAGTTTATCATAATAAAGAAAGCACATCCTTTTTTAACATTCTGAATAGGTCATAGTATTATTTTGCAGTGACTGACTCTTTACGAAATACGGCTACCAGATTGTATATATAGTGCATGAATGTCAACACATAGTACATGCGGGAGTTAATATAAAAACATTTGTAGCAATTGATTATACCACCATAAAAAGAAACCACTGTTTGCAATATCTTAAATGTATTTTTTCCCAAGTAATAACATTCCAGAAAAATATAATTGTCATATTTACATCAGAGGACAACAGAAATGAATTAATATATAGTTTGATGTGTTTCATTTTTTCTCCACTAGAGTGCATTCATACAATATTGTGATCCTTTGGCAATAAATAATATGATCTGGTTGCAGTGATGAACAAAAGAAACAAATGAAGCATACTAATCGTTTCTCATTTGTTTTCAAACATTGCCGTTTACATTGAATATATAAATATTTTAAAATAACTATATTTAAATAATGATTTGTGAGTAAACAGCTTAATTTTATTTGTTTAAAAAGTCCTAACAAATGCCACTCTTGATTTCCAAATTCTCTAGATAAATTCGCTCCTCACTTCGTGAGTCATGAATTTATCGATAATTTGGAAATCACACGTGGCATTACTTATGATAATTTTGTCCATTTCAGATCATGGTGCACAGATGACAACTGTGTCTTTAATGAGTAAGAAAGTTATAATTAACATACGTCCAATGAAACATCATGTTGTTGTTGTTTTCAAATGCTGGGCCTTGGCAATGAAGCAATTAGCGTTCTTGCTCTCCAATATTTCTCTATGGTGGATCCAACAGGTAATACTTCACAGGTTTGTAGATGTTCTTTGTTCGTTTCTTCGTCTTTGTTGCATAGAGGACAATTTGGGGATTCATGTAGATTCCTATTTTATATAAATGTTTGGCCAAATAGTCATGTTCTGTATGCAGTCTAAATTTTGCTACTGTAGTTTTACATGGAATTTCTGGAATAATATCTGGCTTCTTTACTAAAATATTCCATTTTTTGTCTTTGGCTTTATTACATACGTCTTGGTTTTGTTTGGTTTTATATTTGTTTTTAATTATTCTTTTTATGGATAAGAAAGGTACGCTTTTAGTAGTATTCTGAATTAGATTGGAGCCTTTTTTGGCAAGAAAATCAGCAGTGTCATTTCCAGCAATTGCAGGTATCCATTGCAATTGAATTCTTTTCTGTAGTTTTTGAAGTTGTTGAATCATTTTGTAGCACTCTTTAATCTGTATTGACTTCATTTTGTGTGAATTTATTGCATATATTGCTGCCTTAGAATCAGAGAGTATGACAGCATTTTGAAATTTATTTATTCTGTATAGTAATTGTTGGAGAAAAACATCATAGCAAACACGATTCTCATAAAACTGTATATACTCACATTGATGAAGTCTTCTTGCTCTTTCTTCATTTCATCCTGAGTCTGAGTACGGTATATATCAAATCTGAAATTCAATTGCTTTCGTTCTTCCTCGAGCATTTTCAAATTAGCTTTCAATTCTTTTATCTCTTCTTCGGCATCACGTTCCAACTCAGCTGCTCTGATCTCAGCCTGACTTAGAGCCTCCTGCAATTTAAATATTTAAAAATTTAAAAATCAGTGGAAAGAAATAAACTCAGGAGTCAGACAAGGTTGTTGCCTCTCCCCTCTACTTTTTAACATATATATATGAATGCCATTGTAAAAGACTTTAGAGAAACAAAACATGGAAGTATCACTATCAATAGAAATTTAAAATTAGATATAATAATGTTTGCAGATGATCTTGTTTTACTAGCAACATCTGAAGATGATTTACAATAGTCAGTACATAATTTAAATTTGGTAGCCCAGAAATATTCAATGGAAATATCTACCAATAAAACTAAAATAATGGCCTTTTGTGGAAAATCCCCAACACCAAGCAAAATTTGTTTAAATAACACAATTTTAGAGAGAGTTAATGAGTTTACTTATTTAGGATATAAACTCTTGAAAATTTGGATTTATCAGAGAAAATTGTGAAATTCAACAAATCAATGGGAATCATTAATAGAGTTTTAAAACCTTCATTAGTGCAAAAATCAACTCGTACTTGTCTTTATCAAATAATGGCTCGACCAGTCCTATGTTACGGGAGTGAAACATGGACTATAAGGACGAGAGATGAAAGCACACTAACAGCTTGTGAGATGAAATTTATGCGCCGAACAGCTGGCTACACCTAATGGGATCGAAAGAAAAATGTAGAAATCCTTCAAGAACTTAATGTGTCACCAATACTGGACTACATCTCCAGATATCAGCTAAACTGGAAGGAACATGTCTCAAGAATGGCTAGATCCAGGATCCCCAAGGCAATAATGAACTACTGTCCAAATGGGAAACGGTCACTTGGTCGACCTATGAAAAGATGGCACGAAAACCGCTTTCTCAGGCCGTAACAGTTCTTCTAGGACTAATACCTCGCCAAAAAAGGATCTCGCATTGAACAAATACCTAGATCTAAACCAACACCTTACTCCTCAGTAAAAGGCCACATAAAGTTAAAATCCAAAATCATGAATGACCATAGACTTCAAACAGTGGCCAGAAACAAAAAATGGAATGCCTAATAAAACATACTGATATACCGAACATACCAAGAAAAACAGAAGCAGCACATTTTAGGATCACAAGGGGCCACGACTGCCTGGCAAAACACCTTCACAAAATCAATGTTCTGCCTTCACCGAAATGCATTTTATGCAATCAACCTGATGAAGAAATGGACAAAGGTCATCTGAACAATTGAATCGCTGTCAAACATGAAGATTCTAAGACCTCAGAGTATTGGAGAGCAAGACTGCTAATGACTTCAGTATTAGATGCAGCACATTAGACAACAACAACACTTTTTTAGCTCCTCCTCGTTTCACATAATTTACACTTTTCCCTAATTTACATCACTTCCCCTTGAAAAGTGTAAAAGAGGGGTAATAACTAGAGACCAGATGTTAGGCAGGCAAAAAGGCACTAAAATCATTAATATAGGCACTAAAAATTCAAAATAGGCAGGCAAAAAGGCACTAAAATCATTAATATAGGCACTAAAAATTCAAAATAGGCAGGCAAAAAGCCACTAAAATCATTAATATAGGCACTAAAAATTCAAAATAGGCTCTTACAAAAAATGGACAACATCATAACATTTTAGTCTTATGTCTTCTTCTCTTCTTCTTCCTTCCAAGTATTAGGCCAAGGCCTGTTATGATCCTATAGAAAATTTTCCCTCCAGCGTTTCATAGGACGGCCCAGTGATCTTCGTCCTTTTGGTATATAATTATAAACAGCTTTGGGGATCCGATTTGAACTCATTCTTTCAAGATGGTGTTTCCAATTTAGTTGGTACTGTTTAATATATTCCAAAATTGGCGTAGTCTTCAATTCTTTTAAGATATCGGTGTTCCTTTTCCGATCCCATCTGGTGTAACCCGCTGTTCTGCGCATGAATCTCATTTCACAAGCCGTTATTCTGCTTTCATGTTGTCTTTTTAGTGTCCATGCTTCACTACCATAGGTCAACACTGGTCTAGCCAAAGTGTTATATAAACATAATCTGGTGTTTTTTTGTACAAGGGATGGTTTCATAACTTGATTAATAATTCCTAAACTTTTATTATAACTAGTAATTTTTTCAGGGATATCTTTTTCATCCCAGATAGAGAGATAATATCCAAGGTATTTAAATTGATTAGATCTCCCTAAAATTTTATTCTGGAGACAGATTTTACTTTGTATGGGGTCCTTCCCATGAAATGCCATAATTTTAGTTTTGTTAATTGATATTTCCATATTAAATTTGGCACACAGTCTTATGTTAAGAATATAAACATCCATCCATAATAATTCTGCCTGAAGGCAGGTCCTTCACTGCAATCATAGCATTTTCATGCTATGCTTGCAGCTTTACTATGGAATTGTAGGTGTGGTAGCTTCCCGTTGCTTTCCACACCGGTGAAGGATGATGATGATGATAATAAGGATGATGATGATGATGGCCATATGATTTCAGGGATCGTTTGGGCCTTAAAGTTTTCCTGACATTTGTCTTACTGGTGAGGAAAAACACCGATAAAAACCTCACCCATAAAAACTGCCCCAACCGGGGATCGAACCCAGGCCCACTGCATGACAAAGCAGCACACTACCTCGAGACCACAGCGGTGGACAATATAAACATATGCTATCAATATCATGCGAAGATATCAGAGATGCTTTTGGAATTTGTTTTGCCTTTTTACAAAGAGCAGAACCCTCTTTGTCACTCAGCAATGTTTGTATTGAAAAGAAGCAAAGAACTTTTCTCCAAGCCTTAGAGCCGGAAGATAATACTATGGGACATAGCATAGGGCTATTTCCCTTAACGGGAATGCATGAGGTGGAAAAATACAATATTTAACTAATGGGAGTGCATTGAGGGGGAACCATCTACCTGCTAGGTTATTGGGTTATTACCACCCGTATCCTAAAATATTCTAAGGGAATTTATAAAAAGAACACTTGAAAACTTCCATGAAATGATTTGTGCCATGAAGTTTGTCCATTTCAATTCATTTCATTGAAATACTGAGTTAATTTCAAGAAAAATTACAAATAGGCATTTATAGGCATTATAAGCTGAAATAGGCATTTATAGGCAAAATGAACTTCATGGAAAACAACTCTAGGGTCATCGATATGAACTTATATGAAGTCACTTTTACAATATCTATAATAAATAACTATAGGCATTTTCCCTAACATTCGGTCTCTAGTAATAACAGAAAGATATTTGCCCCCATGGTAATACATACCCTATAAATGCTGTGGGTATGGTTAGGAATAAGATTAATGAATTTAGCATTTACAAACCTTCAAGGATGATATAAGATGAGACAAGTGGTTCTCTGCGTCCTGCTGTGTTCCGCAGTGAATCTCAAGACTGATGTGGCACACTTGCTTGAAGCGAGTTTGCTCGATCACATTGAGGGTTGTGCGTGGATTAGGAGTATCTAACAGTGAATGCTCAATAGTGACGTGATACCTTCAATAGAAAATTTACAACACATACCAATAGTAAAATAAAACTGACTGACAAACTAATCAGAATGGCCCAGGATATACATCATTCTGATTTTTAAATTTGTTTCTTTTAAATTTGATGTTTTCCTTGTGACTTCCAGAGTACATTGACTTAAATCAAAGTCATTTTAATAAAGATATAAATCACGATTGAAAAAAAAAACTCCAAGCACAACAGGCCTAGAATGTCCTTGGCCTACCAGCTGGCTTCTGGCCTCATGTCCACATGTGTTAATCACAGAGGTAGATGATCATAAGACGGTGTAGGGGTGACATGTGGTCAGCATGTCGGGTCCCCCAGCCATTGTATCTGGTCTGCTCAACCTGGAGTCTCTACTTATTGTAGCTACCCAAATGCCTCACGATTCTGGGTGAGCACCGGTCCCATATTGGCCAAAATTCCATGAGAAAAATTTCTTCCCCCATGAGGACTCAAACCAACACAAGTCCCATAGCTCTGCGCCAAGGCATCTACCTTAACCACTCGGCTACGGTGCAGGACAAATCATGATTTTAATAAATGTAATTTTAATAATGATTTTAATCAACAGACTTTTTTAAATCTTTGATTTAAATCTTTTTTTTTTTTTTAGTTTTTACATTTTTTTTAAATTTACAACATATAAAAATTTTAAAAAATCTTGGTGGGAAGTAACACCATGAGGTAATTTACAATTGAAAGGGTGTAAGTCAGTTTTTCACAAAAATGAGTAAACTACACAGTTGTAAAGAAGAAATTGCATACTGTATTCCAGATACATCAACAATTAACACCATCGCTTAGAATAATAAAATATCCATGATTATCCGCATTAAGCTAACTTGATTCTTTGTATACTGACAAACAGTTTTCTCAAAATGAAGAAAAATGACTTGAACCCCTTCAATTTATAAATTGAGTCAGATAAAAGTTTTTTTTCTTCTCACCTCACAAATCTCTGTGTTCTCACAGGATCTGTTACAAAGGCTGTTGCTTCAAGAGTCAGAGTTTTGGCTGATGATGGAAGCGATAGCCTTTGAAACTGGTCCTGTGAAAACATAAGTTTTATGTGAGATGAAAAATTATTTATCTAGCTCAATTTATAACATATAAAAATTTATTCTGTTAGATTAATGTTATTTCAATGTTCATATTATTCGTTTTTAAACATCGTAATGATGGACAAATTATATTTGAAAAGAAAAAATATATGCCTAGACTGGGGTTTGAACCCAGGATCTCTGACTCTCTATGTCAATGCTCTATCCAAGTGAGCTACCTAGGCCTCCAATCTAAACGCGTATTTTTCTCTTCTAAATAGTTAATTCCCTGACATAGAGAGTCAGAGGTCCTGGGTTCAAACCCCTGTCTAGGTGTATATTTTTCTTTTCAAATATAATTTGTCCATCATTACGATGTTTAAAAACAAATAATATGAACATTGAAAGAAGCACTACTGGCTTCATAAGTAATGTTTAAATTCCCAATAAAAGTCTTCTTAACAAAGGAGCTGCCATTTGTAAAAATTGTAGCAATGGCTCGTAGCATTTGGGGTTAGGGAATTAACTATGTAGAAGAGAAAAATACGCGTTTAGATTGGAGGCCTAGGTAGTTCACTTGGACAGAGCATTGACATAGAGAGTCAGAGGTCCTGGGTTCAAACCCCTGTCTATGTGTATATTTTTCTTTTCAAATATAATTTGTCCATCATTACGATGTTTAAAAACGAATAATATGAACATTGAAAGAAGCACTACTGGCTTCATAAGTAATGTTTAAATTTCCAATAAAAGTCTTCTTAACAAAGGAGCCGCCATTTTCAAAAATCGTAGCAACGGCTCGTAACATTTGGGGTTAGGGAATTAACTATGTAGAAGAGAAAAATATGTGTTTAGATTGGAGGCCTAGGTAGCTCACTTGGATAGAGCATTGACATAGAGAGTCAGAGGTCCTGGGTTCAAACCCCAGTCTAGGTGTATATTTTTCTTTTCAAATATAATGTTATTCCATTGAAAATTTTAAATACATATAGTAGAGACCATTGTTAGGACACCGCAAGTTATAGGAACTTACTAACTGCTGGCAGTTTGAGCTTGTAACTGAACCTGCAAAGTTATCTCATGTTTGCTATACTTAAATCTGTATAGTTTTAGTTTTGTTTTGCTATAATGTCTAATGTTGGAAGGATAAAAGTCCAATATGGGGAGATTTTATAAAATTTTCAAAAAAATAGTTCCAAAGAAAAATGTACAATATGTGGTTTAGAAATGTAAGGTTTAGTAGTAAGAATAAAATCTCACCTCTCTGATCTACCTCGGCACATTTATTTTCTTAAACATATTTTATACTTTAAATATAAAATCTATTAAATTTTATAAAGTAATGGCTGTTCCTGTATTGATGTATGGATCAGAATGTTGGACGATCACTAAAAGACAAGAACAAAGGTTGGAAGCAGCTGAGATGTGATTTTTAAGAAATATAGCAGGATATACTCTGCTGGATGAGAAAAGAAATGAAGATATAAGAAAGGAACTAAATATTTTCAAACTTACAGACCGAATAATTAAATATAGGAACGACTGGAAAGAACATATTGATAGAATGCCAGAAGGAAGATTTCCAAAATTATTGCTAAATTATAAACTGCACGGAAGGAGAAATGTTGGACGCCCACACAGAAGATGGTCTGAACAATTTTAACAATTCTAGCTTTCATGAAACCGGAACGAGCCAACAGGCTTAATCCCTGGATGATGATGATGATGATGATGAAATATAAAATCTAATTTAATATACATTTCAAAAATATTTTATCAAATACTAGCTAATACTGCTAAGCCAATACAAAATAAATGTGTTTTTACTTTAGTTTAATATGTAAAAAGAAAAATAATTATAAATTTATATTGTGATTCTTTCCAGACACCCCATGCATCTGAAAATGAAAAAGACCAATCATGGCAGTTGTTAGAGTAAATTTTTAATTCAGATTTCAGGTAAACTCCACTTCTAATGATAAGATTTTACTGATTTTTTTATTTAAACCCATCACAGTTTATTTCAATAGTACATACTGAGTTTCGTTGTGAAACATAAAAAATTGCAGTGGCTAGAGCAATTTTTTAATTTTCATCACCGATGAACTTCTGTACCTAATGGTTTTAGAGATTAACACATATCAGCTAAACACTCACTGTATCTGAAAATCCATATATAGCCTTCCAGTGGATACCCTCACACATCGGAATAGTTGGCAATAAAATAGCTCATGGACTTGCCAAAAAGGGTACCAAAATACAGATAACAACCCACCCCAATTCGAACCTCCACAGAAAGATCGAAGAAATTAAGAAAGCATTCCAAATGGAAAACATGAAAGAAAACATTGCAACAGCCAGAGGGAAATCATGGGAAAAAATTGATGAGCTATACACAGAAATAAAATATAAAGGCCGCAAGGAAGCAGTAGCAAAATTTAGACTGATGTCAGGACACGACTGCCTGGCTCACCATCTTCACAGAATAAACGTTTTCCAATCCGACAGATGCGTCATATGCAAAGACCCGGACCTGATCATGGACAAACACCACCTTCTAGTCTGTCCAGCTTTAAATCCAACTGCACAACACTCTAAGGACCTTGTTCGCTTGTACTGGGAAGCCAGAGGGAAAATGACAAGCGTCAAATCTCGCCACTAGAAAACAACAACATTTTCATGAAGAACTTTTGGAGATGTAAGATTTTATACAAACATTTACTTTTTAATCAACACTTTTGAAATTCATGTTAAAGCACTGTTGAGGTTATGTAATTAGATGTTAATTAAATAATTTTTTACCTGCTAAGTCAGTCGTCCTCGGCTAAGTTGTTAAACTTCAAGTTATTCTAATATGGAGGCCTTTCGAAAACAATGTTTCAGCTTCTGCGTTTTAACTGGAACTGATGGCTGATGGTGTTGTATAGGTTGTATAATGGATTTATGTCTACGGACAGTTCCAGTTAAAATGCAGAAGATGAAACATTGTTTTCGAATGGCCTCCATATTAGAATAACTTGAAGTTTAATAACTTAGTTGAGGACGACTGACTTACCAGGTAAAAAATTATATAATTAACATCTAATTACTTTTTATTTATATAATAGATTATTATTGTGTAATAAGAAATTGGGACTGGAAATAAATATCATTAAAACTAAATATATGGTCACACATAGAAATACATTATATAATGGAAATGGACAGCTAATGACAAATGAGGAATATTTTGAGGAAGTGGCTGAATTCAAGTACCTAGGAACAATAATCACAAATAGGAATGAGATGCACAAAGAAATTAAACATAGGCTCAATTCTGGAAATGCGTGCTATTATGCATTACAGAGACTCTTGACGTCCCAACTACATTCAAAAAACGTTAAACTGAAAATATATAAAACTATTATTCTACCAGTTATATTATATGGGTGCGAAACATGGACTCTTACTTTAAGGGAGGAAAGGAGATTACAAGTATTTGAGAATAAAATACTTAGGAAAATTTTTGGACCAAAGATAGATGAATGTACATAACATTGAACAACATGGTCTTTATAGGAAGCCAGATATAATGAGAACAGTTAAGTCTCATTGACTGTGATGGACAGGACCTGTGGCACAAATGGGGAATGAAAAATGTGCATGGAAGCTTCTTGTAGGAAAACCAGAGGGAAAATGCCCAGTTGGTAGACCAAGAATGAGGAGGGAGAATAACATTAAATATGATTTGAGGGAAGTAGATTATACAAGGGATGATTGAAAAACATTAGCTCACAATAGTGATGTATGGAGAGCTTATGTCTGTGCGGCCATGAACCTCCGGGTACGATAGTGCCAGTGAGTTAGTTAGTTTTCAATACTTACTTGCAAGGAGAATTTCTATCTGCTTTAGATGAATTAAGCAGACTAATTATCTGCTCCGGGAAGCTGTTGAATTTAGTCATTAATGCCTGATGCTCCTTAATGACTTCAAAATCCTTTTCATTGATTCTAGCAATCAAGAAGAAAAATGGGTCATTCTCATCAGTTACTCTGATTATTATCACCTGAATATGAAAAAAATATACATATATATTAATAATAATAATAATAATAATAATAATAATAATAATAATAATAATAATGATAAATTAATAACAAATCTAAGTATAATAAGGGGGGGAAATACATAAAAATGTAAAAAATATTTAACAAATTCAATATTACATTGGCACTGATTAACATATTTAGCCAAGATAATCTACTAATGTCCACCGCTGTGGTATTGAGGTAGTGTGCTACCTTATCAGCATTTTAGCTAAATTTTGGGCAATGTCTACCTTGGTTTGTTTTAATAGCATATACTGAGTTTCATTGTGAAACGTAAAAAGTTACAACTGCTAGAAGGATTTTTAAATTTTCATTTCAGGTGAAATCTTACATCTAACGGTTTTATAGAATATTAGTGAATAAACACTCTCCATACCTGAAACCATGTATGTACAAATTGTCATAACAATTGACCATTTTTTTTGTGCGATAGTGCATTTTGCCGTACTTACCAGCAATGGCAACCATTATTGAAAGTTCAACTTCCTACATTTCGGGGTTGCCAACCTAAATAACTATACTGTAATATTACATTTACACCCACGTGCGGGAAGTAAAACCACTACGTACGATGTACATACAAAAAATATCCAAAAGATAGTGGTAATATACATTATACGAAACAAATCACTGCATTTTAAATCAACTGAACTTTATTTGAAACAATATAAAACAATAAATACGTACTTGTGGCCATGTTATCAATAATTTTTCTCACAGCCTCCTGTTGTTTCAACTAATAAACCTTGCCCATACAATTAAATTAATATTAACAAGCTAAAGGTGTTACAATGATTGAAATAAGTATATTAAAGTACACAAACCTTCAGCTTTCCGTGCTGATGTTCTTAACCATTGAGCTAATTCAGGCTTCCTTCCCATCCAAGCATAAATCCTTCCTTTACCTTACTGTCTTGGTCCCACATTCAAATGCAATGAATCATCATTCACAAATACACAATGAATGGCTTCTACATTAAGAAGACATGAAGGGACTCCACATGCTTCCTTACTTTCTTGGTCTCACATTCATTGTGTATTTGTGATTGATGATTCATTGCATTTGAATGTGGGACCAAGACAGTAAGGTAAAGGAAGGATTTATGCTTGGATGGGAAGGAAGCCTGAATTAGGTCAATGGTTAAGAGCATCAGCATGAAAAGCTGAAGGTTCGGGGTTTGATTCCCAGTTCACGCATAAATTTTTCTCTTTACCATTTGATTACAATAATTGCCAATACAGTTAACGTTAGTCAATTGTTTATAATGAATGCAAATATTTCCAACAAAGATATTATTTTACTATTATTCATTATTTTGAAAACACCATCGTGCAAAAAATAATGTACAATGCATGTTTGTGAAGTGTTTTACAGAATCTCAGAAATTAAAAACCGAGCTGTCGCTCGGTTTTTAGACATTTTTCCTCAATTCTGTAAAAACCACTTCCTAACCTCGCATCGTAATATACTATTTTGAATTTTCTGAGCACAAACATATGCAGGCTGAATTTTTATATATAAAGATTGAAAACTCGTAGAAGAGTATATTAAATTGGGTTGATTAATAATTCCCAAACTTTTATTATAACTAGTTATTTTTTCAGGGATATCCTTTTCATCCCAGATAGAGAGAGAAACCTGTTTATAAGTTACTAAAAAAAAGAATTATGTACCTTTTTTTTTATTTAACTTTTATAGAATTTAATAACTATGAGGTTTAATTTATGGTGAAATTAAATGTTTCTTACCTCTCCTCATAAATTTTCTAAGTAGATCGTGATTTCGAGACCACAAAGGTCTCATCTTCAGCACTTTCTTGGCGACTGATGTTATGTCGATCGGAAGAAACTCTTCTTGTTCCCTCTGTTGGTGGACCGATGAACCTCTGGATCAGGTCAAAATTTGCAGGAATTTCAAAGTTCACAAGTTTTCCTTTGTTTTTCTGAATGTGGATCTTTTCCCAAACTGTGAGTTCCTTTTGTTTGTCTATTTGTTTAAGTAGACTGACTTTTGATTCAATGAAATGTTTTTTGGACCAAGCATGAGCAGCTACTGCTGACTTTTCCACTTCTCCATTTTTTATGTTTCTAAGATGTTCTTTCATCCTTGTTTTCAAATTTCTTTTCGGTTTTCCAATATAAATTTTGTCACAATCCCTGCATTTGACCTGATAAATTATCCCTGCATTTGATCTGATAAATTATCAGATCAAATGCAGGGATTGTGACAAAATTTATATTGGAAAAACGAAAAAAAATTGAAAACAAGGGTGAAAGAACATCTTAGAAACATCAAAAATGGAGAAGTGGAAAAGTCAGCAGTAGCTGCTCATGCTTGGTCCGAAAAACATTTAATTGAATCAAAAGCCAGTCTAATTAAACAAATAGACAAACAAAAGGAACTCACGGTTTGGAAAAAGATCCACATTCAGAAAAACAAAGGAAAACTTATGAACTTCAAAATTCCTGCAAATTTTGACCTGATCTAGAGGTTCATCGGTCCACCAACAGAGGGAAGAAGAAGAGTTTCTTCTGATCGACATAACATCAGTTGCCAAGAAAGTGCTGAAGATGAAGACCTTTGTGGTCTTGAAATCGCGATCTGCTTAGAAAATTTATATGAGGAGAGGTAAGAAACGTTTAATTTCACCATAAATTATGTACCTGTTCTG
Source organism: Diploptera punctata (assembly GCA_030220185.1). Lineage (NCBI taxonomy): Eukaryota > Metazoa > Arthropoda > Insecta > Blattodea > Blaberidae > Diploptera > Diploptera punctata. Next base: position 95,402 of record JASPKZ010008513.1, on the reverse strand, counting down.
AGGATGAGCTACTTGATGACCTTGACACTGTAATAAGCACAACCCTGCTCTTGTCTTCAGTAATGGCTGAAGTGATTAACACACTGTGCTGTTGAGAATACAGCACTTCTTCACTAGACACATCCTGGCTTTTTCTCTCCATATTTTCAATCTAAAATTAATAAGATTGGTAGTTATGGACCAAACTCACACAAACAGTAATTAAAATAAAACATTACATGATCAAAAGTATACGACACTCACCAACAGCTCGTTAACCCCTTGACTCATATAATAAACTGTAATAGGGAGTGTAACCACCCTTTTGACTTTATGATAACAGGAATACTTTCCAATATGTACCTCAAATTTTTTCAAGGAATGGCAGCCCATTCTTCAAGCAGAGCTGAAAACAGAGAAGATAATGATATGGGTTGTAGAAGTCTGGAATAAAACCTACATCTAATTCATCCCTCAAATTGGATTGATGTTGGGACTCTGGGTCAGTCACTATATTTCCTTAACATTGACAATTTTATTATTGATTTAACACTTCTCACTGAAGGATAAATTATATTTGAAGAGAAAAATGTTTGCCTAGATCGAGACTCGAACCCAGGACCATTGGCTTTCTGGACCAAGTGCTCTACCAACTGAGCTACCGAGGCAAGTTGCGATCTAGACACAATTTTTTCTCTTATATACATTGTAATTCTCTCGTGCCAAATGCAACATGACTATTTGGCCAAACATTTATATAAAATAGGAATCTACACAAATCCAAATTGTCCTCTATGCAACAAAGATGAAGAAATGAACGAAGAACATCTACAAACCTGTGAAGTATTACCTGTTGGATCCACCATAGAGAAATATTGGAGAGCATGAACGCTAATGGCTTCGTTGCTAAGGCCCAGCATTTGAAAACAACATTTCTGAATTACTTCAAAAATTGGACAACAAACCATGAATGATAACTAGGGCAAGGCAATTAATGATTTTGCATCTTTTTCTTATGGAGGTTGAAACATTGCTTGCATATATGAAAATGTACGGCATTAAAAAACGGATTAAATAAAAGCAATTTGTTAGGGCATTTCTTGCATTTCTTAACTGTTTTAGGAATAGGTCACTTTTTGGCAATTTTTAGGTCATTTTGAGCATTTTTACACTTTTCCAGAAGGCTGTGACATTATTTGTATTTGATTTAAGATTTTTATTATAATTCAGTATATTTCCTTGTCAATACAATTTCTTGGAATTAAGTAGTTGTTTTCAAGGTATGTGCATAATGAACTTGCCCACTTCTAGGATATTTATTCAATTTCTTAGAGCTTATGCTAGCTTCTACCCTTATTCTGATTGTTAACTGCAATTCAAAATTGCTGTAAAAGTGCACTGAGTAATTGAAATGGATTTTCTGCAATAAAAGGTACTGTAATATGTATTTTTAAATACTTTTCTTTTAATATTTTGATGTTAAGTTTAATTTTATGTAATTCAGTAATCAAGTGAGTACTTAATCTAATAAATAGTATATTTTTATTGGCAATTCTTAACTTTTTATTCAACTTTTTTTTTTATCGGTCATTTTTTGCATTTTTTAGGTCTCTTTATTTTGCATTTTTTACTAATTTATAGGTCATTAAATGCCTTGCCCTAATGATAACTTTCCAAATTGCTCAAGGAGCTCTCCTAATTCAGCTAGAGAGCTGGGAGAGGTATCACTTTACAGCATTTATCATGCCCTTCCCTATGGTGTACAACAGGCTAACAAGGGACCTGTCAACAATTGCATGATGAAACCTATCTTTAAATTCTCCCAGAGAAGCATTGTGATGTTCCAAGGCTGTGACCAAAATTATCTGCCATTTTAACTGCAAGATACAGAAATCAAAGCTATAATCCAGCAATGGCAACCGACTGTGCAGGACAGATAGACTCCCTGCATGAGTAAGAGCAGAGTGAAGTGAGGTGGGACACAGAAGTTAGTGAGAGTTATCCAATCTACCAATTCACAAGTTGTACGAGTATTATACCTCTATAGTTTAAATGAGAGATTTGGCACTGAGTTTTAGGGCTGCATGCAAATACATTAGTCTCTGGTGAGCTGAGTTTTCCGTGAGCATGTGTAAAGTTCGAATTAGCGAGTCGCTGACTGGTCATGCATGAAAGTAGATTTTTTCGTAATATTGGCAAGAAATTACCCAGAATTCTCAGCGATAAAACCACTTCCATTATTTTCGTCTCCTAGAGGAATACATTTACGCTTGTGTCCCACAAATAAAACTGTATATGATGACGTCTGCGTCGTGCGATATTACGCCGATTCTCCTGTTCTTCCAGTTGAATTCTTTGGTAGACTCTTTCAAATTCCTCTTCTCCACATGTACCGAAAACATGATTGAAGTCTTCAAGGTCTGACATCTTGGATTAAAGCAGCAAGGTTTCATAGTACATCAGTTCCCATCGGGTTGCTCACGATTCGTTCTCTACAAAGTCACCTCGCCAGGTAGCTTAGGAATTTCGACATTAATGCCTTGCAGTTAAAAATGGCAAGTAATTTTTTGGACACAGCCTTGTACATAATAACGCTTCTCTGGAAGCAATTTCAAAGTAGGTTTTGGCAAGCAATGGATGACAGTTCTCTTGTAAAAAAAATTGTTATCAAAATCAAATAAAAATTTTAATTTTTTCAAGCTTTATAATTAATTCCATGAATAGTCGGTATGATTGTAAATCACCTGCCAAATTATAAATTTGAGATGACAATGGGTTCATTGTTAAAATAATTTAAATCTGAAGCTTGTTTTTTCATTGAACTCTATGGCACGACATGCACTTTGCCTACCAGCTGGCTACTGGCCTCACATCCTCATTTGTTAATCACAGAGGTGGATGATCATCCAGCCAGTATAAAGGTAACATGTGGTCAGCATGTAGGGTCCCCAGTTGTTGTAGATGCTTTTCTTAACCTGGAGTCGCTACTAATTGTAGCTACCCAAATTCATCATGATACTGGGTAGGATTGGTCCCATACTAGCCAAATTTTCTTCCCCGAGGGGATTCAAATCAGCTCAAGTCCTGTGGCTCTGCGCCAAGGCATCATGCAATCAAGTGCTTGGCTATGGCATGGGACTTTTTTTGGCTGTGGTGTATAAACCGTCGCACACAATTTTCCATGTAATATTCTTATGCCACTGATGCACTAAACACTTTTCAACCATTTATAATAACGTTTGGTACTATTCTAAACATTTTGGAACCATTTTATAAACATTTCTTACGATTTTTAAATATTTCTAAATTATGCAAATATTGTACATCGAGTTCTACAGGTGCGGAAATGCTTCATGTAACATCTGCTAGGAGACTCTCACATCGCAGTTACCAACATTTGAAAATAATTTGAAACCATATTTAGTGTTAGTGTACATAAAATTAGTTTATAGATTGTTAAATAATATGCATGTAAATTGTTTTGTTAGGTTTGGGAATTTATTCCCAAAGTTGGTAATGCCGACTTCAGAGCAATCTACCGGAAGCTATATTAACCATTACAGCAACTCCTGCAATCTCGTGCATGCGCACTGCGATTCTATAGAACTTAGAAGAATTCATGTATGACGGTTTATACACCTTATCCCTTTTTTTTCATTAAACCCCTGTATTGAATTAAACAGTTAAAAATGCTAATATTTTCACTTGCAAACTAATTCATTGGTACTATCGAACCCTTAGGTTCATGGCTGTGTGAATATAAGCTCTCCATACATCTCTATCCTGACCTAATGTTTTCCAATCATCCCCCATATATTATCAACTTCCTTCAAATCATGATGAATGTCATTCATCCACCTTATTTTTGGTCTACCTACTGGTTTTCCTACAAGCAGTTTCCAAACCTCCTCTTTCATGCCACATGTCCTGCCCATTACTGTCTATAAGACTTAACTGTTCTTATCTGGTTTCCCATAAAGACCATGTAGCTTACTGTTATGTAGACCTAGTCTACTCCATTTGCCTATCTGTTCATCTCTTCTTGGTCCAAAAATTTTCCAAAGATGTTTATTCTCAAATAATCTTTTTCTCTAAACAAAAATTAAATTTTATAAAGTAATAGCTATTCCTGTATTGATATATGGACCAGAATGTTGGACGATCACTAAAAGACAAGAACAAAGATTGGAAGCAGCTGAGATGAGATTCTTAAGAAATATAGCAGGATATACTCTGCTGGATAAGAAAAGAAATTAAGATATAAGAAAGGAACTAAATATTTTCAAACTTACAGACCGAATAATTAAATATAGGAACGACTGGAAAGAACATATTGATAGAATGCCAGAAGGAAGATTTCCAAAATTATTGCTAAATTATAAACTGCACGGAAGGAGAAATGTTGGTCGCCCACACAGAAGATGATCTGAACAATTTTAACAAGTCTAGCTTCATGAAACCGGAATGAGCCAACATGCTTAATTCCTGGATGATGATCTTTTTCTCCTCCCTTAAATAGGAGTTTTCACTTGCATGAAAATAAATATGTACACTAGCCTGAAGAAAGAATACAATAAAGAGACTAAAATAAAACTTGTCATTAAATAATAAAATATGTTCAACAATTGAAATTGAAAAAAAAAAAAAGCCACATCATTTGGTATTTTCCCAACTCTAGCTACATAAATAGAACACCTGTGTCAAAGTTTATGAAATGCATCATCATCATGAACAAATTCGTTTTAGGCCATGTGGCCTGTATGGTAAACCTAGCGAAGATGGTCTTGATCTTTCCACCGATGTTTTGGTCTTCCTTGGTTGAAATTCTCATGTTTATACAGTATATTGAGTTGACTTTATGGAATTAGCGGAAAGGCTTTAGTGTTTGTCATTCACTTACTCCTGAAAAGCTCAACTGCACTTCTACTAGCACTTGATTTTTCAGTTATATTGTTATAAACTATAGCTCTTCATCTGTATTTACTAACATTATGTAATATTTTAAACTTTTTTAAACAATTTTTATAACATTATTAGACAATTTTGAAGTATTTATTTAAATATGCAAATCACAATATTATGACACTGTTAGACAATATTGTGATTCTAACTGCTATTTTCTCCACAGAGTATATTACTTAGTCTATGAGTTCTCTATCGCTGGTTGGATCAGCATTAGGGAATGATAAGAAAGTGTACACCCATTTTTAATAAACGTTTGGTAATTGTAATATTATTAATATATTTTTTTAACATAGATTTGGGGATTTATTGCAAATATTGGTCATTTAAATTTCATAGCGATGGATAGTAATTGAGGATGATAATCAAATGTGGTTTGATTGTGGGTTATCGCTGGCTATATAAACTCTGGCGCATGTGCACTGTTGTTCTATAGGACTTGGAAAATATTTCATGCTAGTTTAAGTGCAGTTTTTCCCAATGAAGTCTTTTGCTCAACAGTACATTACCTTTCCCTTCATTTTCCACAGTATATTCTTGTAATATTGTTACTCTACATACTTCTTCTGTCTCTACTAACATTTGGTAATATTTTTAACATTTTTCAAAGATACTCATAACATTTTTTTTACAATTTTTACATATTTATTTATGAGAAACACTGTAACATTACGACATTTTTAGGCAATATTGTGAAACTCACTTGCTATTTTCCCTCCTATTCCAATGTTGCCACCATCAACAACTTAATTACACATACTTTTGTTAGGTTAGTACTATTTTTGTTACGTTAGTGTTGGTGTAAATCAAATTTGTGTACACTTTAGTAAATAGTATGCATGTAATTTATTTTGTCAGGTTAGGAAGAAAGAAATTGGAAAAACTGCACTTAAACTAGCATGACATATTTTCAAAGTCCTATAGAACAACTGTGCACATGCACCAGAGTTTATAGAGCCAGCAATAACCCACAATCGAACCACATATCGATTATCATCCTTGACTACTATCCGTCGCTATGAAATTTAAATGACCAATATTTGCAATAAATCCCCAAATCTATGTTAAAAAAATATATTAATATTAAAATTACCAAACATTTATTAAAAATGGGTGTATACATACTTATTACTCCCTAACGCTGATCCCAAAACAGCGATAACCCAAAACAGCGATAGAAAAATCACAGACTAAGTAATATATTCTGTGGAGAAAATAGCAGTTAGAATCACAATATTGTCTAACAGTGTCATAATATTGTGATTTGCATATTTAAATAAATACTTCAAAATTGTCTAATAATGTTATAAAAATTGTTTGAAAAAGTTTAAAATATTAAATAATTTTAGTAAATACTGAAAAAGAGCTATAGTTTACAACAATATAACTGAAAAATCAAGTGCTAGTAGAAGTGCAGTTAAGCCGAGAAATTAGTGTACTTCCATTTCTAATAAACATTTGGGAATTTATTTCAAAGGTTGGTCATACTGCACATGCTGCCATCTAGCGACAGCTCTATAAACTTTCTGTAGGACTTTAAATATATGTGGTTCCACCTAGTGACAACTCTCTAAACTTATGCGCATGCGGCACTGTTTTTCTGTAGGACTGTAGAAAATATATGGGGAAAGGTAAAGTACTGTTTATCCAACATAATCGCAGTGCGCATGCATGAACGCTTAATGTAACTGCAACAAGGTGGCAGGATATATATGTGAAATTGATGTTCACAATAAATTCCTAAACATATTTATAAGAAATGGGTGTACACCAACTTCCCTCTTCCTAACCTAAGAAAATTAATTATATAGTAGTTACGGATGCGGTAGGTTTTATGTCTCTCACAATTCTACACTTACACACTTATGCCACTGATGCACTAAACAGTTGTAAACACGTTTTGTACTGTTTTAAACATTTTCCAATATATAACCAACTTTTTCCGTAGTTACCATCACAATATTGTCTAACAGTGTCATAATATTGTGATTTGTGTATTTAAATAAATACTTCAAAATTGTCTAATAATGTTATAAAAATTGTTTGAAAATGTTTAAAATATTTAAAAAAATTTAGTAAATACAGAAAAAGATCTATAGTTTACAACAATAAACTGAAAAATCAAATAGCAGTAAAAGTGCAGTTGAGCCATAATTTCTTATGCAAAATTGTACTGAATTAGTTCATTCTAATGAACGATTTGACAATGTGATTTACGTCTTTGAACTATATGAGTGTTATTAAAATTTAATTGTGTGTAAAAATATTGGGATCAATAAGTGAATAAGGAAAGCATATGCGAGAGATAATAGTGGATATGATAAATTGCACATTTCCTTTGTTCTATACAATTCAGTGACTTCTGAAATTTGTCAGAGATACAAGATAAATGACAACATAATGTTATAGGTTATGGTCATTATATAGCCCAAAAGTGCCCCTTTCTACACAATTACCACCCTGGACCTCCGGGTTTTAACTAACCGAAATATAAAGTCGTATTCTAGAATTTTTCTCCGACAAAATATTGCATCAATCCGCATCGAGAATGAACATGACACCCGAGGCGAAAAGCGTTCACGAGAATACCAAGACTGACAAACGTACTTTTTTTAATATACAGTATAGACATTGGTAAAATCTTGAGATTTATACTAAAGGTCGCAGATTTTTTTATAACTATTCGTCATTAGTGTGTTCTAATTTTGAGGTTAATTAAAAAAAGTAACATCGGTAATTTTTAGGTTACTTCAGATTAATAAATATATCTTACCTAAAGTGGAGATAAAATGTAGCGTCCTTAAATTATATTGCATGAAACTGATGCTTTTATTTAGTTCTCGGTTTCAGAAAACACATTTATAATCAAATCATCTAAACAACACACAAGTAATGTGAACATAAACAAATGTATTTCCCGCTTAGAGTAAACAAACAAAACAACCATAGAGTAAAGCCATGGACGAAGTCAGCGATAACCCATTAGGATCAGCGATAAACCTCTAATTTCAATTAATGTAGCCAATTACGGTGGCTCAATCGCATGAAAAGTACCCTATCCATCCACATTCATTTTTAAAATAAATTTGAAAGCTCAACATGTGCAATACTACTTTGAGAACAATTTTCGTAGGTTATATTCTTCCTCTTCTAAAAAAAATACAAGGATCTTGCCAACTATTCAGATGTTTTTAATTGTAACCTATTTTCAATTTCTCCCCAAAATTCATCAATTAGTAAATTGATTAAAATAATTCACACTATTTCCCAAATGTTTATTAAAATGATTCCACTTTTAAATAAATATGGTAAATAGCATAAACCACTATTTATTAGGAAGTAATAGAAAATGTTATACAAGCAAAAAATTGGAAAATTTTTCAAATTATTTTTTTTTTAAAGTAGCAATAAAATTCTAAAATTGTTTACAGAATAACTGTATTTTCATCCATTTGCATTTTCTTTGCCAAGATTTAAATCTATAGATCTATGTTATCATCATGAACAAATTCGTTTTAGGCCATGTGGCCTGTACGGTAAACCTAGTGAAGATGGTCTTGATCTTTCCACCGATGTTTTGGTCTTCCTTGGTCCCTATGTCGAGTTGGGGTATATTGGAATGCCAATTTTGGAAGTCTATTTCTTGCCATTCTCCTCAGATGATTTTTTCCATTCTTGTTGGTATCTTTGTATATCTTCATTTAAACTTGTTACTCCAAGTTTTCCTCTGATAATAGTATTCCTTTGGTGATCCAGTATATTAACTCCTAACAATGATCGTAAGAAGCGCTTGGCTTACTTAAGTTTATGAGAGTTTCTTTTATTTAAAATCCAAATTTCACTTCCATATTTTAGAGCAGCTTTGATGTGATGTTATGTAATCTTAGTTTTGTCTCTGTCCTCATCTGTTTACCAAAATGTCTTCGTATTACCCCATTCATTTTATTATATTTTTGTAATTTTGAATCAATGTAGCTCTTATACTCTGCAAATACACTTCCTAAGTAAGAGAAATCTGACACTTGTTCTATAATTTTTCCATCAATCTCAATTTTCACCCGTTGTATGTTTTTTCCACACATTGCCATTGTTTTGGATTTTTAAGTGGAAATTTTCATATTATATTTGCTGTCAATTTTGAATAATTGATACGCTGCTATTTGTATCTATGTTTATTCATTATCTATACGAATCAATATACTTTGAATTTATTAAATATGGTTTTGAATTGCACGTAACTAAATAATTCATTAGCAGTATTGAACCCGAGGTTTGTGGCCGCATGGGTATAAGCTCGCCATACATCTCTATCTTAAGCTAATACTTTCCAAATGTTCCCTGTATAATTTATTTCCCTTAAATCATTTAAAATTAGAAGAAATTATTTTTCCTTTCTATGAGCGAATATGTATCTATTACAACATGTGTACTAGGACAACTATTATATTAGTATGGAAATAGCCAAAAATTTTCTGGAAAGAAAGACAAGAGTTTGTGGAACAATAGGGGTAAAAGGCTACAGTGAAAGGACAAGTGTGAGATGAGTAAAAATAAAAAAACCAGTTACACACTTCAGTACAACAAATATATGAAGGGCATAACAGGGCTAACCAGTAAATATATAACTCCATTCTCAGGAAACTGTGGAATGGAGCTCTTCAAAACTGTTAAGATCTATAAATTTAAAAACCCTAAGAGCAAACTGTCAAAAGTTTTTTGCTTGAAACCACCTCTTGATTTACAGACATAAAATTAGGAACTCAAGATGGGGAAAAGGAAAACTGTCAAATGCAGAAACCATAAATTATTAGCAATTATGACAAAGAAAAAAATCCCTTCAAACTCTAGCATGTTTATAGTTTATATAATAAGAGGAAGAAAACTTGACATACATTTCTTTTGAAATGTGCCTTTACATAATTGAGAATGTTTTGAAAGCTATCACACCCTATACTTCTACTAGAAGATCTCATGAGTACACTAACAAAGTATCAAGTAAATAATATGAAATGCAGATATATGGATTTAGAAACCATATTGTATTAATGCAGTTTAAAATTTAAAAGTCCACAATAAGGGTCCCGGGTTCGAGTCCCGGTCTAGGCAAAAATTTTTTCTCTTCAAATTTAACGTTAGAAGTGTCTGGTCAAGCATGGGTGGTTACTATGCACAACTGTTGGTCACCAATGTGTTAAGAAAATTTCTTACACATTTTTAAATGCTCTTAAACAAAATGAAATCTAAAAAATAACCTGCGTTTACATGGATATAGCAAAAAGAAATTCCAACTAAAACCTAACAGTCGTTTTTCTAACCTGAACAGAGTTCCATCATGTTTATATGTGAATGAGCAAACGTCAATTCTAGTTTAGTAACGAGACTTATCTTGATTAATTTGTTTCCCTATTAAAAATTGAACAATATTTCAAATTTGGGCTCAACTGCACTTCTACTAGCGCTTGATTTTTCAGTTATATTGTTGTAAACTATAGCTGCTCTTCTGTATTTACTAACATTATGTAATATTTTAAACTTTTTCAAACAATTTTTATAACATTATTAGACAATTTTGAAGTATTTATTTAAATACGCAAATCATAATGACACTGTTAGACAATATTGTGATTCTAACTGATATTTTCTCCACAGAATATATTACTTAGTCTATGATTTTTCTATCGCTGTTTTGGGTTTTCGCTGGTTGGATCAGCGTTAAGGAGTGATAAGTGTACACCCATTTTTAATAAACATTTGGTAATTTTAATATTATTAATATATTTTAACATAGAATTGGGGATTTATTGCAAATATTGGTCATTTAAATGTCATAACGACGGATAGTAATCGAGGATGTTAATCGATATGTGGTTCGATTGTGGGTTATCACTGGCTCTACAAACTCTGGCGCATGCGCACTGTTGTTCTATAGGACTTGGAAAATATTTCACACTAGTTTAAGTGCAGTTTTTCCTTAAAATTTGTCTTGTATTAAATCCAATATTTCACAAAAAATTGTGTTTCATAATCATTGCAGGAATTGTATTATTCAAGAGGAACACTTTTTTTCAATGAAATTGCTGTACTCACTTAAATCACATGTATAGTTCAAGATTCACAATTTTACAGTGTATGCAATTATTTTTTATGTAACTTTATACAAAGTCTATTTGCACATTTTCTAACTTCCTATTACCCCAACGGCCTTCCAAAGTATATAATGGGATCACCTACCTTTACTTTTTATTTCTGGTTCAATAGCACCACAGTCCAATAAAGACATTCACCTCATCAATGAGCCTTTTCCAGATATTCCTCTCTATTATAAATACAACAGGGCTTAATTACAGGTATAATAAAAAATGAATAAAAAAAGATTGAAGCAGAGGTGATATATACTTATGTTTTATACCGGACGGTAGAGGAAAAATAATCATCGTTGAAAACTCTGATAAGACCGTAATCAAATTTAGGAAAGGGCTTTAAGAAATAAAAAACGAGGAAAAATTATTAAATATTAAAATATCTGGGAAAATGCATGTCATAACCCAACAGCTCAGGTCTTGGAAACAACATATTTTTCAAAGCTATTAGGACACATTTACAAAAATACAAAAATATTGTACCTTTTGAATAACACATTATATAAGGGAAACAAACACCTTATTTGTAATTTGCTGTTGCATATTCAAAACCATTTTGACTAATGATGTAAATTATACACTGTTTTGCTTTATTCCATTGTTGTAATTTGAATAACTGCCTTTCCAACGGTAATTTCATATTTCCTCTAATGGTAATATTTTCATCACACAACGCGATCAATTGCACAGCCATATTTACAATTCACCCCGTACAATTAAGAATGAGTGATTTGCATTATAAATTAAAGTTGTTTCAATCAGTACTTCCAATAGACACAGTGAAATACAAATTTTATTACAACTATTAAAAATAAATTTTTGTTAAATAAAGTTATTTTTATTTATCTTTATAAATAAATAAATATTGTTGATATCAACATAATTTATTTCCATATAATTTCTATTGATTGTCCTTGCTTGTCTACATTTAAAATTATTGGACTTTACAATGGTTTATGCACATGTTTGCGATATTTTTTTGCGATAGTTTTTTTTTTGAGAATGTTACAATACTGTAATGTTCCATTTTGTGTTTTTGTAAAATCATACAGTAGATGAGGTTCACTATTCTCTCACATTCATACTAAACAGGCGAATATGACGGCCAAATGTTGCTCGGGGTATGTTTGTGCCTTAAAGATTCCCGACATTCGTCTTACAGGTGAGGGAAAACCCCAAAAAAACCTAACCCAGGAAACTCGTACAAATATAGATAGTTGACATAGTGGGAAAAGAAAGTGATAACTTCTATAGCCAATGAGAATCAGTTTATGCAGTGAGGTGTTGTGTTTATAATTAGTATTTTCTTTGCTTTTTAAACACTTTGCTTGCGCAATTTCATATAAAATTTAAAAATCTGTCATACAAGTACTGCGTAAACTATGATAATTCCTCAGGACTTTGCACTGATCAAAAAAAAAAGTCAACTCCACAAAAATAGCTCTGTCTCTCTTGAACGAAGCATTTAGAAGGAACAGTTCAGTGACTCTAGTGGAGTTACAGTTCTGTTTTTGTTGATTTCAAACAAAATTTCACTCAAAACTCACAAACGGACATTCACATCTTAGAAACTCTTTGGAAAGTAAATGAAATATTATTCTGTAGTATGAAGCATTTAAATGTTCGCTATGTAGCATTTTCTTGTAAGTTGCTGTTCAAATTATTAAACTGACTTTCAGGTTTGGTTTCATAATCAGTCACAAATGTTTCATCGGCAGCTTTATTGTTCATAATTATCTTCCTGACGAGATGACCAACATTTCAGCACTGAAATTAACCCAGAACAAATTTTAGAAAATAATTTGTGGAATTTTATGAAGATATTTTGTTATAAGCTTGTATTTTTGGAACTTTGAGTCATATTTAAGACAAATTTAAATCCTAAATCCCTGCAAATTTGATTATAATGTAAGAAATTTGCCCTGTAACTGTCTTTCTGTATATACCCATACATCTCCATGTGAGGCAAGTATGCTCCCTTGTGGGAGTTACTCTCTTAAGTTAATTTTGCACTTATTTCTATACTGATGTCACCAAATGACAAGTAGTTAGCTCATCACCTCAAAGAGATACCTAGTAGGTAATTAAGCTATTATTTTCATGGGAAATTCAATTTAAATACTGCTTAGAGCCTATAATTTAAGTTTTGAGATTCTTTTAATCGGCCGCGATGGACTAATGGTTATGCTCCTTGCCTCTGGTCCCGGGTTCAAACCCGGCCAGGGTCGGTGGATTTTTTTTAGGATGGAAAAATCCAAAGAGCAAGTCCTCTGGGAGGAACTTTAAGCCGTGGGTCCCGAGTCTGAAGATTTTCAGGCTCGTAAAAAATCCTTAAGCCTCAATGAAAAGGCCTCTAAAAAAATTTACCGAATTTCCCATCCTAGTACTACCTTGGTTTCCTAGATGTCAGTATGAGATGGGACGCTGACCACGGACCAGTCAAATGACATCTATACGAAAACAAGTGTAATTAAATTAGTATGGTTCAAATTCTTCCCTGTAGGAGGAGAGCTAAATCTCTGTTAAGGGAAAACATGGGTTTACAAGATACAAGAGATTCTGAAAATCTTTAAACTCGGGGCCAATAGCTTAAAGTCTGTCATGGAGAAATTGCCCTTTGAATGTTTGTATCCTAAAATGTCAATGAACTCTGGCTGAGTTTGAACCTGCAAGACAAGAGGCAAGTAAAAAAACCCTTAGACTGGTGGTGGTCAAGATTTATTTAACTGCCCTAAACTTTCTGGTGTCCTGCACTACAGATACTTGTACATGGTTTGTAAAGCATTATACGTTGGTGCAGAGCTATGGGAGTTGCATTGGTTTGAGTCCCCATGGGAAAAACATTTATCTCGTGAAATTTCTAAAATAAACTATTGTAATCAACGGTAAAGAGAAAAATTCATGCCTAAACCAGGAATAGAATCCTGAACCTTTATTGTTATGTGCTGATGTTTGGATGGGAAGGAAGTCTGAATTAGCTCAGTAGTCTAGAGGATCAGCACATAAAGCTGAAGATTTGGGGTTTGATTCATGGTTCAGGCATGAATTTTCACTTTATTTTCATTATAATACAATGAGTTTCACTCGACCTGCGGCTGATAGCGGAAAAAGTGACTGCAAGCATTGAGTAATCAACTTGTGCTGCCCATGTTAGTGGCTGCAAGTCAAATGAAACTCATTGTAGTTTAGTTGTGTACGTTAATTTACTTATTTCAATTATACTAATAGATTTAGGGTCGAATGTTCGAATGCATTAGACAGTAAAAGGCATTCTCTGCTGATAAAGTTTTATCCAAACACATTTTTCTTACTCAGAAATCTATTCACGCAGTAATAATTGTAAGCTACCTGACAAGGTACCTTAAGATTGTAGCTCAAGATATAAACTTATGTGAAAATCCCGAAGGGAACCGATGGTAACCGATGTAGTTTGAAACTTATCCAAGATGTCGGACTTTGAAGACTTCGATCATGTTTTCGGTATATGCGGAGAAGAGGAATTTGATAGAGTCTACCAAAGAATTCAACTGGAAGAACAGGAGAATCGGTGTAATATTGCACATCACAGACGTGTTTGTATACGGTATTATTTGCGGGATGCAAGCATAAATGCATTCCTCTATAGCAGACGAAAATAACGGAAGTGGTTTTATCGCTGAGAATTCTGGGTAATTCGTTGCCAATATTACAAAAACGTCAACATTCATGCATGACTGGTAAGGCGGCCGTTAATTCGATCTCAGCTCACCAGTGATTGGAAGTAATTTGAGTAGAGACTAATATATTTGCATTCGACCCTTAGTATAAAATGCAGACTTTCACGGCTGGTAGTCATAGTATTATGAACATTCCGTGGTCTATAACGGTTTTCTCCCTTGTCTATGGAAAGCATCTTCAGTGGCTTGTTCTTCTAGGCGGTTTTCCCTGGTTGGAAGCCCTGCTGCATATGAGCAGTAGAACCCAATACTTTTACTTGTGCTGGTCCCCGAACAACTATCCAATCAGCTTTGACTTCATCCAGCCATTCGAGGACCAGCACAAGTATGAATACCAGGTTCCAGCAGTCTACTGTTCGCACACAGTAGAGCTTCCAATGGGGGACATCACCTAGAAGACCTCGCCACAGAAGATGTCCCCTGTAGTCAAAAGAGAAACATCTGGGAGAAACACTAATTATGAACAATGTACTTCTAATTTTGTTGAGTTGTTTCTTGACTCACCTCATACTTCTTAACTCCCTCACAGATCTAGATTTTGTCTATATTTGTGACATTCTCAATGCTGTTCATGTTCACAATTGACGTCCAATGGTCTCCTCTCCTGCAGACTGACCTCCGCACCATCTGATGATTCTGGACATCCTCTTCTCAAATTAATTTAAAAAAATAATAATTCAAACCTTTACAAATGATTATCACATAATAGCAAAAAATATTAAGTCCAGTAAGAAAAGACATTTGTCAAAATTATAGTAAAATCCTGCAAAAAAAAAATTCAAATTATATAGATCATCATCATCCATGCAAGTATTAGGCCGTGTGGCCTGTTATGGTCTCAAAGAGGAATTTTCCATCCAGAGCTTTTTTGGACGTCCCAGCAATCTTTTGCCTTGGGGGCAGTAGCGAAGTATGGCTTTTGGAATTCTATGAGACGGCATCCTCTCTGAAAATACAAGTCTCGTTGGACTAGAAGTTATTAATCTCACCTCTGGTACCAAGTTCAAACCTGACTTTGGACGATGGATTTTATTATGCTGTAAAAATTCAGAGTATGGCTTCTTTCGCCAAGGTCCCATGTCTTAGATTTACTGGATGTAGAACAAATCTAAAAACGAGTTCTCTGAGCAAAATTTATTTGCTCATACATTGCCAGTTATAAACTGTGATGCTACTGGCTTGAACTGTTAAATATACCATCTGTAAAAAAAAAATAAAAGTGCAAGAGTAAAAGCTAGGATCTGTTATTACTGTGAAATTAAAATACCAGATGCACTTATCTTGAATTGTGATGGTTTCTTGAAAATCTTGTATAGAGGGTTGACATCACTGGGTGTGTTTTCATTAAGCAGGTGAGTGTTTCTGGTTTCTTTTAATACCTTTCTCTCTTCAAGAATTTTCATAAATATCCATGTGCTCTTTGAAAGCAGCAGTAACTTCAACACATCTGAAACAACAACAAAACTCGCTCAGTTATGGACGCACTCTGATATCACAATATTTTAAACACGTGAAGCATGGTATTTAAGGAGATACCTCTGCTGAACTGTTTCAATTTTAAAGTTCAGTTCAATAAAATGATTAACTTACTGCTGCTACTGATCCTGTAGGTTCAATGGCCACATGAAAATAAGCTCTCCATGTATCCCTATCCTGAGTTAATGTTTTCCAATTATCCTCTGTATAATCTACTTCTCAAATCATGGTTAATGTTATTCTCCCACCTCATTCTTTGTCTATCAACTGGGCATTTTCAATCTGATTTTCCTACAAGCTTCCATGCCCCTCTTTCATTCCTCATTTGTGCCATATGTCCTGCCCATCACAGTCTACGAGAATTATCTTATTATGTCTGTTTCCCTATAAAGATCAAGTAGCTCAGTTATGAAGTCTTCTCCATTTGCCTGTCAGTTCATCTCTTCTCTCCAAACATTTTCCTAATAATTTATTCTAAAATACTAAATATTTTCTCTTTCCCTAAAGTAAATGTCCATGTTTTAAGTTCATATAACTGGGAGAATAACAGTTTTATATATGATGATCTTGAAGAATATTTTCGGGCTGTAGGCCATGGTCGTGAGGCTTGTAGTTCCCCGACGTTTCGCCAGAGACTGCGTCTGGCATCCTCAAGGGTTGTCTTGAGACTGGCAATTCTGTCCACTGTCTGTCCTATTTGTATGTTCACCGTGATGTGTTCATAAGTTATATCTGTCTTCTGATTGGTCCGCATTAAGGACTTCCTTTGCTCCAATGAGATTGCTGTTTGATGGTCTAGTCAACTGTACATTATATCTGCCTTATGATTGGTCAGCGATAGGGACTTCCATTGTTCCAATGAGATTGCTGTTTGATAGTCTAGTCGGCTGTACTTGTAGAGGTTTACATTCTGCGTTTTTTAGAACCGGTATCCATACTTTGTTGACTTTTAATGATTCTTCTTTTCTATTGACAGAATTGCCAGTCTCAAGACAACCCTTGAGGATGCCAGATGCAGTCTCTGGCGAAACGTCGGGGAACTACAAGCCTCACGACCACGGCCTACAGCCTGAAAATCTTCAAGATCATCATAGCAACTCCGGCCGTGAAAGTCTACGTGAATACAACAGTTTTATATATATTTTTTTCAGTTTAAGCCTTTTTTTTTAGAAGGAAGTACACTATAAGGCATAAATAATTTAATATTAAATATCACCTCACCTCATAATTTGTCTTTTTTATATGAGGCGAGATGATATTTTTAAAATTAAACAACCAATCTTCTTAGTTTACCTTGTAGAAAGGTTCTGTTGCATCCACTGGGAGATTCTGCAGTTAACACAAATATCATGACTAAGGCCTTCCTATGATCTGCTGCCTAGTTTCTCCCTAATGAATCATGACATACTCCTTCCTGGGCTCATGGGTCCTGGTGTCTACCCTCCAGGCGACTTCCTATTCTTATCAGGCACCAATAAGTTTCATCAAGTGTCCGGTCCAACACATCTGGAACAAAACAACAGAACTGGCTCAGCTGTGGATACTATCTGAAATCACAACACTAAAACACAATCTATTTAAGGCACTAACTTTGGAAAAATGTTCCGCTGCATCCATGGGAAGACTCTGCAGTTACCAGCATTATGGTTTCGTTCCTTCTGTAATCTGCTAGTTAGCTTTTTCCTTCATGCATCATCCTTTGTGCCCCCATGGGTCCTGACATTTTACTTCCTGGCCTCATGGGTTCTGCTGTCTACCGTTAAAGGCATCTTCAAGTTTTTACCAAGCATCAATTACTTATAAAACAATGAACAGATCTGAAACAAGACATTAAAAATCAGTCAGCAATGAAGAGCAAACAACCAATGACATCAGTAATACCAATTCAACATTTTAAATACAACTAAAGTGATGGCCTTTTGTGGGAAATACCCTATACCTAGCAAAATTGTTTTGGATGATGAAATTTTAGAACAAGTAAACAAATTTAATTGAGTTATAATTTAACATTTCAAGATGAAGCTGATATATCAAAGAAAATCACAAATTTTACAAAAACAATGGGGATAATTAACAGTATAATGAAACCATCTTTAGTACAGAAGAACACAAGATTACGGCTTTATAAGGTTCTCGCAAGACCAGTATTAAGATATGGTAGTGAAGCATGGACAATACAAAGAAGAGATGAAAGCCAAATAACAGCAAGTGAGATGTGATTTATGCGCCGTACAGCAGGCTACACAAACTGGGACCATAAAAGAAACGAGGAAATTATGGAAGAATTGGTTGTAGAACCCGTTCTCCACCATATACAAAACTACCAGAACAACTGGAAAGCCCATCTTCAACGAATGCCGTCTCATAGAATTCCAAAAGCCATACTTTGCTACTGCCCAAGGCAGAAGATCGCTGGGATGTCCAAAAAAGCGCTGGATTGAAAATTCCTCTTTGGGACCATAACAGGCCACACATCCTAATACATGCATGGATGATGATGATGATGATGAAATACAAACTTTATCACTCACCTTGAAAGAAAGGTTTGCTGTATCCAGGAATATTCTGCATTTAATAACAGCCATGTCCTTCCTGGAACCAGCCAGCTAGATTTTTCCCATATGTAGTAAACACTATTGGCATAATGGTTCCTGTTTCTTCTCTTCTGGCACATTCCTTACTAGCATCATGGGTACTGACTTTCACTGTCAAGGCACTTTTCTTCCTGGCATCATACATTCTACTGCCTTTTTTTCTGGGTCCCAACCTATTTCCTAATGGCATACTTCTGACTAGAATCATGAGATCTGGCATTTTTCCTCTTGGGCACTTTCTAAGCACCTTCAGTGGCCATTTCATTTGTAGTGTATTCTTTCCTGCTGTCTTCCAATCTGCATCTTGCCCTCTTCATTACTGCTGTCCTTGTACCATGAACCCAAGGAGGACTGCATCTGTAAATTATGCAACTATCCATGTCCAAAATATCATCTAGTGAAGTGTAAAAACAGGACTCTGCCTCTAAACAATTTAATTAAAGACTGGTAAAAAGCTAAATTTAATTTGATGTACACATTGTGTTTAATAAATATATTACAATTACTGCTGTCCTCCCACTTGCTGACTTCATTCTGTCCTCTTCTATTGTGGCATCAGCTGTACTTTTTCTCATTCCCGCTGAATTTAACAATGACAATTCAATGTCTATGGGACGATGGACTTCGTTGGATCGATGGAAATTTAGAGGATCTGAGGAAGCTGAGAATTGAAGGCTTGTTGCTAGAGACAGATGTCTGCAAGATAGTTCTGAAGAAAGCTGAGGCTCAGATCAGGCTGTAGTGTTGCTGAAGATGATGAAATCGATGACTGTTATAATCCACAATTTAAATCCTATAAAAATATAACAAAGAAAGCATTAATGAAATAAATGCTGAGAGAAAACTAAACTAAACTAAACTGCATGGCATGACAGGTCTAGAAGGCCCTTGGCCTACCAGCCAGCTGCCGGCCTCACATCCACATGTGGTAGATCATCCAGCCAGTGTAGGGGTGACATGTGATCAGCATGTCGGCTCCCCCAGCCATTATAGCTCCTGGAGCTGCTACTTATTGTAGCTACCCAAATGCCTCATGAGGCTGAGTGGGCACTGAACCCATAGTGGCCAAAATTCCATGGGAAAATTTCTTCCCCCATGGAGACAAATGCCAAGAGGCACGTTTTGAGATGATAGGAATGAAATCTGGTTCCTTCTTGTAGATTTGCAGTGACTTATCACCTGAAACAGAAAACAAACAATATATTAGTATATGAATGTGTTTTGAGGAAGATGGGAAATCCATCGTCCTCTTTTTAAGCAAGACACCGCTATGTAGCTATGCCTTGCAAAACCACAGACCACCCTGCACATAAGCACAGCTAGGAGTGATAGAGCCAGCATCATCGTCGACTTCTAAAACTAAACCCTACCTACACCTAGTCACTGGCCAACCAATGATGCTTTCAATATCCTAACTACAGTGATCCTCGCAGCAGACCAGCAGAGACGTAGGTCAGGTGGGGACTTACCTGGTGGACTTCATCTGTCCTGGTCTGTGCACAGATCATGATGCTTACAACATCGTTCACAGTAAAGATCATAGCAGCAGGTGCGCAGAGATGTAGTTCAGGGGGGGGGACTTGCCTGGACTTCATCAGTGCTGCTTAGTGCACAGATCTCGATGCTTCAAACATCATATATATACGAAGATCCTAGTACCAGACTCGCAGAGACATAGCGACAGGGGGGACACCTTTGCTATGCCAGTACTTATTTGGTCCACAGATCTTTTCCCTGAGTGTCAGCGAGATCTGCAAATATCAGACCAGCCAAACTGATCCAGAAACAGAATTATTACATTCTTGAATCTGGATTTGAATTAGCTCTGTTTTAACCTGGGCATTAGCAGCATTAAACCAGAAGCACTGACACTCGTACACGCCATGTACTGCTGTGCTTGGTCGTCTGTGGTTTGTTTTGTTTTATTTTCTCCTACTTTTTGATGAGGATCTCCCACGATGTTTATTTTTTTCCAACGATGGAAGGCTGCTACATTGCCCCGGTCAGAGGCAAGACCGTTTTCACCCCTTAAAAGGGGCCCTAACTATCGGTAAATGACTAGCTATCTAACACCACACCTGCAAACAAAGAAATGCACATGTTACAACAAGATAAGCATTACAGGCACCAGTTAGTGATGGCCTTTTAATTTTGATGAAAAAACTACGTAAAATTAAAATTTAATTTTCTCTCCTTATAGTTAAGATATGTCCACCACTGTGGTCTCGAGGTAGCGTGCTGCCTTGTCACGCAGCAGGCCCGGGTTCGATCCCGGTCAGGGCAGTTTTTCTGGGTGAGGTTTTTATCGGGGTTTTTCCTCACCTGTAAGACAAATGTCAAGAAAACTTTAAGGCCCAAACAGTCCCAGAAATCATATGGCCATCATCATCATCCTTATTATCATCACCATCCTTCACTGGTGTGGAAAGCAAGGGGAAGCTACCACACCTACAATTCCCTAGTAAAGCTGCAAGCATAACATGAAAATGCTATGATTGCAGTGAAGGACATGCCTTCAGGCATAATTACTATGGATGGATAGTTAAGATATGTCAAAAATTGTAACCAATTAAAGAATCCTTCATTAAACAAGAACAAAATCAAGTATATTTGAACATTTTGGTAGGCCTACACTTTTGTCGAGAACTGCTAAGTACTACAACTATTATTATCCTGTTTTCCCATGGGAACTCTAACCAGCACATGTCCCTTAGCTCTTTACCAAGGAATTACGCCTTCTCCCATAGGCTGATAACTAAGGAGATGTAATTTTGAAACCTCTTCTACAATTGGATGAAAACAAAGAGGCAATTTTAAAATCTCTTCTCCAATTCTTCTTCTTCTTCTTTCCAAGTATTAGGCCAAGGCCTGTTACGATCCTAAAGAAAATGTTTCCTCCAGCATTTCATAGGACGGCCCAGGGATATTCGTCCTATTAGTATATAATTATAAACAGCTTTGGGGATCCGATTTGAACTCATTCTTTCAAGATGGTGTTTCCAATTTAGTTTGTACTGTTTAATATATTCCAAATACCAGACACTTTTAACTTTATTATCTAACCTTTCTTGGTTAACTCTTGTTTTTTCGATCCCAATGCTATTAGGGCTTCTGAGGGCTAGGGAGTCTTTCCTTTCTTCCATTTCTTCTTTCCTTTATTTTCTTTTCTTCTTCAGAAAAGCCTGACCAGAGGCTATAAGATGGCAGCCCCATCACTGGTCTTGCCTTCCTTTGGCCAGCAACCAATTGAAGGGACTATTATTATGCTTTCAAGTCTCTTCTGCAATTGGCTGTCAAAAAAAAGCGGTCAGTTTGAAATCTCTTCTCCGATTGGCTGAATAGTTCGATGACAAGTAAAATCCAACAAGTCTGGTTTGGAGAAGACAAGGCATTGAAAGTGAGTTCTATTGCCATCCACTCCATTTTTCATACTTCAGGTTCGTCACTGGAGGAAAGATGGCGTCAATATGGTCTACATTCACGCATCACTTTGGCAGACCACTTTAGGTTGTGTGTTCACAGAGGAATGTTTATGTGTGTTTTGTATGAAAGATGATAATGAAGGAGAAAAGGAAGGAGATGAAACCCAATACTAGCATGTAGCCTATTCTTGTCGAAAAGTACCATGTGGCCACCCGTCTAAATATCCTCATCGAATGGATGAATCACTATTAACAGCACCATATGCCTTCTCAACACTTTTATTTTAGATGGATTTGAAATTTAATCCAGGCATCTGATGCACAATCAAGTGACTAGAAGTTTTGCTATCCTATGCCACCATGCCATCTGTGAATATTCGATAGGAGAACAAGTGACTGCTGGCATCACATTGGCCAATGTGATAATACACGTTCCCGCTAGAGACAATTGCTAATATATTTATTCTCGTATAAGGGGATTCTATCTCAGGAGTCTATCTACATTACTGGGCACGTTAGGGTGAGAAAATGGGCAAGTTGATGTTGGTTTGGGTAAATTATGGTGAGAAAATGGGCGAGTTAGTACGCCAGATTAGTTTAGAATTAACTTGTTTGTTAGCAGGTTTTTATGGCAATCAACTTTTATAAGATTCATGATGTGTTCCGTTGAGGTATTATTCAAAATTAAAATATAAAGTTATGGAATAAACTGGTGTTTTGAATCCTGCTGATGATGGGACAAGTCCCAAAAGTGCTACAGTTAAATAATTAATTAAGTTGAGGAGACGGACCTTTCAGGTAAATATTCCATAATTTTATATTTTAATTTTTATGACAAGCTAGCTACTCCATACACTGCATATTTTACATTGCAAATGAGTTGATTTTATTTATTTATTTATTAGAAAAGATCAACATATATATTACATGACAGGCCTAGAAGGCCCTTAACCTACCAGCCGGCTGCTGGCCTCACATCCACATGTGTCGACCACAGAGGTAGATGATCAACAAGCAGTGTAGGGGTGACATGTGGTCAGCATGTCGAGTCCCCCAGCCGTTATAGCTGGTTTTCTTAACCTGGAGCCGCTACATATTGTAGCTACCCAAATGCATCACGATGCTGGGTGGGCACCGGTCCCATACTGGCCGAAATACCATGGGAAAATTTCTTCCCCATGGAGACTCGAACCAGCGCAAGTCCCGTAGCTCTGCGCCAAGGCTTCCTGCCTTAACCACTCGGCTACGGCGCGGGACAACATATATATTACTCTGAGGTAATTATTCATATGTGTACAATTGTCTCCCTATTCCCGAGATTGTACAATTTTCGCGGAGAAAATCGATCGTTCATAATGTCCTTGAAGCCCTTAGCGAAAATGACATCACTATAGTATTACTTAGGAAAATGTTTGGACCAAAGAGAGATGAAAAGACAGGTGAATGGAGAAGACTACATAAAAATGAACTACATGGTCTTTATAGGAAGCCAGATATAATAAGAACAGTTAAGTCTCGTAGACTGCGATGGGCAGGACATGTTGCGCGTATGGGGAATGAAAGACTTGCATGGAAGCTTCTTGTAGGAAAGCCAGATGAAAAACGCCCAGTTGGTAGACACAGAATGAGGTGGGAGAACAACAATTACGATTTGAGGGAAGTATATTATACAGGGAATGATTGGAAAGCATTAGCTCAGGATAGGAATGTATGGAGAGCTTATGTCCGAGCGGCCATGAACCTATGGGTTCGATAGTGCCAGTGAGTAAGTAATGAGTGAATAGATATAAACAATCTGATTACGGAAACGCCCAACTCCTTTTAAAACACGTTAAACTGAAAATATATTCTTCTTCTTCCTTCCAAGTATTAGGCCAAGGCCTGTTACGATCCTATAGAAAATTTTCCGATCCTTCCGGGAAATTCTCGTATAAGACTTGAAAGCATAATAATAGTCCCTTCAATTGGTTGCTGGCCAAAGGAAGGCAAGACCAGTGATGCGGCTGCCATCTTATAGCCTCTGGTCAGGCTTTTCTGGAGAAGAAAAGAAAATAAAGGAAAGAAGAAATGGAAGAAAGGAAAGACTCCCTAGCCCTCGGATGCCCTAATAGCGTTGGGGTCGAAAAAAAGAAGAGTTAACCAAGAGAGGTTAAATAGTAAAGTTAAAAGAGTGCAAAACACAAGTAAGTGGAAGAAATGTTTTGCTCAGCTTGGGCACCTTGTGGTCGCCATCCACATATCCCCTAGATGAGGACCCCTGAGGTATAAACTCTTATTATACCAGTTTATATTATATGTATGCGAAACATGGACTCTTACTTTAAGGGAACAAAGGAGATTACGAGCATTTGAAAATAAAGTTCTTAGGAAATTTTTGGACCTAAAGAGAGATGGAGAGGCAGGTGAATGGAGAAGACTGCATAACAATGAATTACATGGTCTTCATAGGAAGCCAGATATGAGAACAGTTAAGTCTTGTAGACTGCGATGGGCAGGACATGTGGCACGAATGGGGAATGAAAGACGTGCATGGAAGCTTCTTGTAGGAAAACCAGAGAGAAAACGCCCAGTTGGTAGACCAAGAATGAGGTGGGAGAATAACATTAACTATGATTTGAGGGAAGTAGATTATACAGGAGATAATTGGAAAAAATTGGCTCAGGAAAGGGATATATGGAGAGCTTTTGTCTGCGCGACCATGAACCTACGGGTTCGATAGTGCCGGTTCACACAACCACTCCTGACAAACTAACCAGAATCTTCAAGGCGCGGCAGGCCTAGAAGGCCCTTGGCCTACCAGCCGGTTACAGGCCTCACATCCACATATGTTAATCACTGACGTAAATGATCATCTACCGTCAGAATAGGGGTGGTATGTCAGTACTCAACTTTTTACAGTTGGTTATCTCTACTTGCAGCCACTATTTATTGTAGCTAATCAAATTCCTCGCGAAGCTGGGTGGCCACCAGTCTCACACTGGCCGAAATTCCATAAGAAAATTTCTTCCCCCATGGGGACTCAAACCAACCTAAGTCCCGTAACTCTGCACCAAGGCATGATGCCTTAAATCGATCGGCTTACGACACGTGACGTTTTTATAGTCTATTTTTTTTATTTTACTTTTCCTAAAAATGTTGTTTTACCCATTTGCATATATATTTTTGCTTATTGAACATACGATTTAGCGTTTGTAAATTAAATTTAAAATAGTTCGTCCCAGTATAGAGCTGCCAAGACTCAAGAAATCTTTGTAGTTTTATCAGAGCAACGAAAAAAAATGAAAAACAGAATCACGGTTTTTACTTTGTGATCAATAGATATATTTACTATAACTTATTATTTAATTAATATTATTCATTTTATTATCGAGAGAGGTCCCGTATTCATATTCCGGTGCTAACAGTCCCAGCTAAGGCTTTTCTGGTTTTCCTCAGTCGTCAAGCCAAATGCTGGGTTTGAATTTCATTACTCGCCATTTCATAATTTCATTAAATAAAAATATATATGTTATATGATGTAGATGTTAAAAACTTCTTTAAGTAAGAAATTAGTCATACTTCTTTTAATTTCATACTTCTTACATCCATTTTGCTGTTAAATATTAGTTATGTTCAATTATTTTTTAAATTAGTAACCTTTTGACCTACTTTATAGTTTTGAACTATATGTTAAGCACCTATAAATCTGAGGTATGCTAAAGGTAGTAATGCTAAACGTTCTTATATACGTGGGCTTAAATAAAATGGCGTCACTAGGCCGATAATTAGGCTATGAAAAAAAAAATGTATGTTGAAGCTGAACGCAATAGATAGCGTTTAAGTAATATTTGAAGCGTTGCTAACGATGTGAAAATGTAGTACTATATGTATTTTAAAATAATTCTGATCGACGAAGAGATATATACTTGAATATTATAATTCTTATAATTTATCATATGTTGTGTATCAGTACTACAAGTACAAGTAAAGATGATAAAGTAGCCGGCCATATTGGCCCTAATTTATTCCGTGATACTGGAACAAGTGAGCTATCGACGATTCGAATCAATGTTATCAGATATTTATAACAAATACCTTAAGTATGAATGACCCAACATGAAAATCAACTCCATTTTATAAGTTACTGTTTTATTGCTTTAAACCAGAGTTGAGACAGTCAAATCTTCTAATCGGAAATGGTCCAATCGTACCTGCAACTTCGTTAATTACACGTAGAAAACCGACCAAATTGAATGAGAGAAAAGAAAAAGGCAAATAACTTTTTCCTGTAAAATTTAGTTTTTTGGCGATAGGGCTTTTTGACATTGGGTGATTGATATTTGAACCGATTGTATTATAAAATCATAATTAGATTTTTATTATTATGTTGCATAAAATTATAGCTTGAGTTGGAGCATGTTAAAATAAATGTCAGAGTATGTTATTAGAAATTTATATATCTTTATATTAAATCTATAATACTTACTATAAATAAATTCGCAGTATTTTGAAACCAATTTCACTATATAAAAATCTTGAAAAAACGACTTACAATCCGCACTGTTTAAAAAACTTGCTGCATCGGCGACCTCCAAAGTAGAATGAACATGGAGGGGAAAAAAATACTTATATCCGGTTTAAAGTTACTACCCTGCTGAGATATTGGGTAATTAAAAAGAATATAAATTGATGGTCGATAAGGGCGATAAAGAAATCTTATGCAATTGCTGCGTCGTCTTTAATGGCGATGTTTTAAACAAACCGCTTTTGCGCGCCTACTCGTCCAAGTTTCCGGTGACGTCAAGAACACCAACATACATCATAAACAAGCGATAACGTCATAAAATACAATTTATATTATAAATATTATTTAATACATTAGATGATTAATTATCGTGCTTAAAAAACTAAGGTAATTATTACCTCATATGATGGTGCAAATTACAATTATATATTTTTTGCTTGATTTCATTCCAATCGATAGATAGTGATCGATATGCAATAGAAAACAGACAAAGGTGCCTCTCGTTAGATTTTGGCAAACATTTTATTCCGCGTCGTTTCTCTCACAAGGGGCGGAATTATATTATTCTTTGCTGTTGAACTGGCATTAACCCATGTAACCCTGACTTTTTTCTCATCCTTAAATTTAAACAAGCCTAATGGGCTGGTGTTCAGCGTTTCTGACCACTGTTCATGAGGTCCCGGGTTCGATTCCCGGTCAAACCATATGAATTTTTCCTTAAAGAGAATAATGTCTGTGATTACCCATGGTCGCATTAGCTCAGGATAGGGATGTATGGAGAGCTTATGTCCGTGCGGCCATGAACCTACGGGTTCGATAGTGCCAGTAAGTAAGTAAGATTACCCAGGGTCTGGAATTTAGGTTAAGAACTCTCCTGGTGCTTCATTGTCATTTATCACCAATCATATTATCAGGGTAACGTAACCCCTGCCTTCTAGGTGCCATAACTTCAGAAGTGGGTTACAATTAAGCCATTGCCAGGAGAGAACACCAGAAATGTTAAAATGACAACCTGGGGCATTGAATAAAAAAAACTATCACAAAATAAATTTTTAGAGTACAGTAGTGAGAAAAGTTTTATGTTAATAACAGTTTTAGTCTAAGCAGAATGGTTCATCCTTCTGAAAGAACGTCAGGACAATATGACTACATTTTCAATATTTAAAAAAAAAAAATATGGCTCGACTGCACTTCTACTAGCGCTTGATTTTTCAGTTATATTGTTGTAAACTATAGCTCTTCTTCTGTATTTACTAACATTATTTAAAATTTTAAACTTTTTCAAACCATTTTTATAATCCCTATTAGGTTCGTCTTCCGGGCATATAGGCCGTGGTCCAGTCGTTCTTCTACTCGACGTTTCGTCTACTGCTGCGGTAGACATCTTCAGGAGATACTGCGTGCTCTCTGTGAACTCCTCAACAGTCGGCTGCAGACTGGCTGGTCGTTGGAAACTCCCTCCCTATTTATAGGCACGCCCCTGGTGGAGAGGCGGTTTTCTGCGCGGTCCGTGTTGCGTGCTGTTTTGTCCAGGCTGTCGCTAGCAGAAGTCATAGGCTTCGTTGTCGTATTGTGCAGTGCCGGGATCCAGATTTTATTTATCTTCATGGTTTCTTCTTTTTTGTTAAAGGAATTTTTGTGTTTATATATTTCAATGGCTTCTCTGTACAGTCTGGTGTAATAATGTGATGTTTGGGACAATACCTGTGTTTCTTCGAATCTTATTATATGTTCTTGGTTGTTCATCCAGTGTTCCGCTACGGCTGATTTTTCCTTTTGTTTTAGTCTGCAATGCAGTATCTCCTGAAGATGTCTACCGCAGCAGTAGACGAAACGTCGAGTAGAAGAACGACTGGACCACGGCCTATATGCCCGGAAGACGAACCTAATAGGGATCAAGACGCCGGCCGTGAAAGCCTACAGTTATACATTTTTATAATATTAGACAATATTGAAGTATTTATTTAAATATTCAAATCACAATATTATGACACTGCTAGATAATGTGATGCTAACTGCTACTTTCTCCACAGAGTATATTACTTAGTCTATGATTTTTCTATCGCTGTCTTGGGTTATCGCTGGTTGGATCAGCGTTAGGGAGGGAGTGATAAGTAAGTGTACGCCCATTTTTATAAACGTTTGGTAATTTTAATATTATTAATATTTTTTTTAAACATAGATTTGGGGATTTATTGCAAATATTGGTCATTTAAATTTCACAGTGACGGATAGTAATCAAGGATTATAATCGACATGTGGTTCGATTGTCGGTTATCGGTGGCTCCATAAACTCTGGTGCATGCGCAGTGTTTTCTATAGGACTTTAAAAATATTTGACACTAGTTTAAGTGCAGTTTTTCCTTTTTTTTTTTAAATTTACTAATATGAATAAACAATGACTATAACATGTAATTTAACATGGAAAGAGACAAAAGAAGCTACTTTACACTTGAGACCTATAGTAGTTGACTTCTTGGAACATACTCTATAATGCAGTCACTTCTTTTTCTTCATATTCTGGTCCACTGGTAGAACTGCTACAGTGGTCTTTCCCATTATAACAAGAATTACGTTTCATTCTCTTGGATGGTCTTTCCTTGGTGTTGACAGTTCTCAGGTTGGACTCAAAAATTGTTGAAACTATTATATGCCAAAAAGCCAGGCGATGTAAATTTTGTCATTCCACTTGCACAAATTCCAATCATTTTGGTCCACCACTGTGGTCTCGAGATAGCGTGCTGCCTTGTCATGCAGTGGGTCCAGGTTCGATCCCCAGTCGGGGCATTTTTCTGGGCGAGGTTTTTCCTCACCTGTAAGACAAATGTCAGGAAAACTTTAAGGCCCAAACGGTCCCCAAAATCATATGGTCGTCATCATCATCATTCACTGGTGTGGAAAGCAACGGGAAGCTACCACACCTACAATTCCCTAGTAAAGCTGCAAGCATAGCATGAAAATGCTATGATTGCAGGGATGGACCCACTTTTGGGTAGAATTACTATGGATAGACATTGATCAGGTGCATTATTAGAGGAAAGTACCATTTCTCTCCAATAATAGAAATTCAGTATAGAGACAAATTCTTATCAGCGCAGTCAATGCTCCCATATGATTGTCATATGAGTGAAAAAATTTTGACTGATGATGTAATCAGATTGTTGGTTGGTATGTAATGTCGAGCACTTGATAATGAAATCATTCTGTCTCTCGCACTCCAATATTTAGCAGAAAGGAGTACAATAAACTAGTTGTAACCGTTTAGTAGTAGGCACCACATGTAATGGTTACATCACCCGTAGAGAGAAAGTAGGTATAGGAAGGAAGGAGAAATGAACCCCTAGGCCTCGAACACTCTAATACCATCAGGGTCGAAAGAAACAAGAGGTTAGTCAAGGGAGACTGGATAGGAAAGTTGAAAGAGGGAATTGGTATGGGAAGAAGTAATACCAATTCGGTCAAAAAAAGAAAAACTCATCAAGCTGACCAGTGCTTATTGGTGAGTAGCCCTTCCCTTTCGTTCATCATGCATAACCATGATTACTAACAGCTGCACCACGAGAAGGTGAGGGATTGGACACTAGGTTACTGTCCAGGTTGGTTCCTTTAAGCCTTCGATGGAAGGAATTAAAGGGTCTCCTCCCTGTTAAAGACAGTAGCCTTTCCGCAGCCTGTAATCAGATTGTTAGTCACACTAATCAGTACACAGCAAAGCAAATTAGATTGGGCAAATTGTGGTGAAAACAAATTGCTGGAGTTCATAGCAGTTCTCCTCCACAGTGGTTATGTGGTAGTACATAGGGAAATGTGTACTGGTAAAGAGAAAGTAACAGCAATAATATACTCATAAGTAATGCCACGAGTGATTTCCAAATTATCGATAAATTCACGACTTATGAATGTGGCAGCTATAATTGATGAATACACGACTTGTAGTTAAAAACACTTACTTTATTAACTTCTAATACGCACTTCATGTCTTGAAGAACCTTGTGTGTTGAGATGAATGTGTTGTGGTCTTGAATATGATGCAGGAACAGAACAGCGTCTGCCCTGGATAGATCCTGGCTGAATAGTCTTGAATATGCGTCTGTCATGAACTACTGCCAATGGAAGAGTGGCGAGACCGACCATAAGCATGAGCGGCCACGTGGTTACAGCATTGCAACGTATAACCTTAAATGTGGCAGCATCATAGCATTGCCATGTTTACAGCAAAGAATGTAAGTGAATAACACTCTTTGACTGAAGGCAAAGAGGCTAATAAGAAAACAAATGAAATGTTAAGTTATGTAGGTAGGAAATAACACTATGAGGTTTATTTTAATTTTGTTTAGTTGTTTCTTGACTCACCTCATACTTCTTAACTCCCTTGCATATATAGATTTCGTCACTGTTTTGTGACATTCTCAATGCTGTTCACGTTCACAGCATTGATAATGTCACAAAACAGTGACGAAATCTAGATATGCAAGGGAGTTAAAAAGTATGAGGTGAGTCAAGAAACAACTAAACAAAATTAAATTAAATGTTACAGTCGTTCTGTTGTTTTGAGATGCAGCGATATTAAAATTTGATCACACATCAGAAGTCTGTTACGCCAGAAAATATTAAGCATCTATAAAATTAGAAAAGGACATGGATAGCACTTAGTGGCTTTTGCCAAACTGTGAAGAATCATTTTCATATATATAATAGTGTACATATCTCAAAACAGTCAATTTTGGACTTAGTGACTTCTGCTTGAACGCCGACAATATAATGCAAATGGACAACTAATGACAAATGAAGGAAATTTTGAAGAAGCGGCTTAATTCAAATACCTAGGAACAATAATCGCAAATAGGAATGAGATGCAAAAAGTAATTAAACATAGGCTCAATTCTGGAAATGCATGATATTATGCATTACAGAGACTCTTGACATCCCAACTCCTTTAAAAAAAAAAAGGTTAAATTGAAAATATATAAAACTATTATTCTACCATATTAT
Organism: Diploptera punctata; assembly: GCA_030220185.1. NCBI lineage: Eukaryota > Metazoa > Arthropoda > Insecta > Blattodea > Blaberidae > Diploptera > Diploptera punctata. The sequence goes on along the minus strand of JASPKZ010008513.1, from coordinate 63,617 downwards.
ATGGATGCAAAATATGGACTCTTACTTTAAGGGAGGAAAGATTACAAGTATTTGAGAATAAAGTACTTAGGAAAATTTTTGGACCAAAGAGAGTTGAACAGACAGGTGAATGGAGAAGACTACATAACAATGAACTGCATGGTCTTTATAGGAAGCCAGATATAATAACAACATGAGTCGTGAAAACAGCTGAGGATGGTGACGATGGTCGCTGATACTGCAGTGCTGTGTTTAAAAAAACATAAGTATGAGGTAAGAAGAATTCACGATTCATTTAATTCTTATTAAAGAAAATTTATATATTTTGAAATTCCTGGGGAATTTGATTTCATTAGTAGGTTCATCGATCCACCAACAGATGTAGTAAGAAGCAGTTCTCCTGAACGCCATACCATGGAAGGTATTATACCAATGCCATCGACCCCATGAAGCAGTCCCTGTGCAAAAGAGAGGGTGAGTACCCATTGCTGTGAATAGATTTTTTATTTGGTACCCGAGAAAGGAGTTATTTTTGGATTAGCAAGGTAAATGAGAGAACCTTTGTCGTGTATAAATAAAGTATTTGCCTGAGGGTGGGGCCAGGAAAGCAGCACTTGCTGGTATGCAACACCGCAGGCAGGCACATTCACACACCTTCCTGGCTCCACCGTAGGCAAACACTATGTATATAATGAAAAATTTATAACAAATTTTTATTATATTAGTTTTAGTCTGATCATCTTACCTCAATATTAATGTTGATTTGTTCTTGAACATGTTTCAAGACAATTCTGTTTTATCGTCAGCTTGTCCAGACTGGTTTTATTTATGTTGCACATCGACATCCAGGTTATGCAACATAAATAAAACCAGTCTGGACAAGCTGACAATAAAACAGAATTGTTGTGAAACATGTTCAAGAACAAATCAACATTAATATTGAGGTAAGATGTTCAGACTAAAAATAATATAATTAAAATAACCTCAAAATATCACTTCCTAAAATTAAATATTAATAAATTTTTATATTTGAAGAGAAAAATTATACGCTCAGACCGGGACCCTTGGTTTTCTAGTCCAAGTGCTCTACCATCTGAGCTACCTGAGCAAGTACCGATCTAAATGCAAATCTTTCTCTATATACGTTGTAATTCCCACCCAGCAAATGCTTTGAAGACTTTGCTTCTATCTTTGCAAATAGCGGCTCCTTTATTAAGAAGACATATTTGGGAATTATACATTACATTATAAATGCCAATACGGCTTTTTTTTCGAGGTTCAAGTCCCGGTCTAAGCATATAATTTCTCTCTTCAAATATGATTTATCCCATCAATGAGATGTATGAAATTAATAATAAAAACATTAGATACATTTTTATAACTGTTACTTTTTATTTATTTGAATATCTAAGATATAAATGTTAATTAATAAACATGCTTTAACAATATTAATTTGTAAAAAATGTTCTACTCTTTTATCTACTTGCTTCAGTTTTAAAAACTGGCAAAACTTGGCGTGTTTATTCATCTTGTATATTTAGACACGCAAAATGACTACAATATGATGATATATGAGATAACAAAAAAATGTAAAAGGCAGCTACATACTTGAATATACTGTAATTGTTAATAAAGCAAACCCTTTTAAGGGGTATACAAAACATAAAAATATATCAGTATGTAATGTAGCAAGACTGCCCCATCTTCAGACTTTAAATGAACACAAAAAATGCGAGGAGAACTTGTATTATAAACCGAATGGTTTATTCTCTTAACTACTAATTTGTGAATAATGATTTCTCATTTTCTCTTAATCTACTTGCATCAGTTTTATAAACTGGTATATATGGCGTGTTTTTTTTTTAATGTTTAGACACGCAAAATGAAAAAATGTTATATGAGTTAACAAAAATATGGGATTAATAGGCAGTTACATACGTTTACATACTCTAAATGTTAATAAAACAAAACCCTACCAAGGGATATAAAAAACATAATCAAAATCATATTATTTCACCTTCAAAATTAGTAAAAAAAAAAAAAAAGCAAGGAAGATTTGTTTTCTTACCCGAATGATTTAATGTTTTACCTTCATCTTGAGAGGAAAAATAGATTTCACAACATTTTTTTTAGGACTCTATACTATTTCCACATACAAATGGTAGTATTCGGATTGGGCATATATGCAGTCTTATTATATGCTACTCTACATTTAATTATTTTCTTAGCAACAATAATTATAGAGTTACGTTTTCATAAAGTTGGCCGCTTTCAGCGTAATTTTCTCCTGCATGATTCTATCGTATCTGATTAACATTGTGCTCAATGTTACCGTAATGGTGCATGCCATTGACATCATCCATCAGATGAACCCGTGAACAATGCCCAATCACACAACTGTTCATATCTTATTACAGGAAACAATCCTGCATAACAGCAGGAGGAACAAGCAGCCATCAAGTAATGAATTCCTGAATTAGAGATTTTTCAGGATCTGCAGCATTAAATATACATATAGTGTGAATAGATTTTTAGTAGCGGAGATTCTAATTTACCCGGTTGTGGCGCTAGGTGCTTCATCTCCTGCCAAGTGATAGTCCGCTATGATACTGTGTTTTATTTCAAGGCCATTTGCGTTATGTGAACTGGCATCAGAAGCAGGAATCACGTACCCAAGTCACCAGTCGGCAGCTGAGAGTGAAAATACACAAAACTACATACTAACTTCATCTATCATCGGAAAGAAACTTCACACCAGTGTTTTAAGTAAAAAAAAATATATTTTACCTCAGCTGGTAGATAATGGATTTTAGAAGATTTGTGTACAAGCTTTAGATCAAATTCGAGTAGAAAATATTCCAGTACTCTCTTTGAGGTACATGTATCAAAGCCTGCATATACTATGGATACTGAGAAATTTGTTTCTGTCAACATCTCAGCTGTTGAATGAATTGCTCGAGGTAATGCAACAATCAAATTGTACGGCAAATATCTGAACAGAATTGAGAACAAGGACCGCTAGAAATGGAGAAGGAGAATTTCTTGGCGACGGAAAAATATTGTATTGGAGACAAATTCCAAAATGTTATCATTAAGTTATGTAGGAAACACTATGAGGTTTATTTTAATATTTAGTTGTTTCTTGACTCACCTCATACTTGTTAACTCACACGCAGACTCGAGTTTCTTCACTACATTTATGACATTCTCAATGCTGTATTACGTTCACAACTGATGTCCAACATCAGCATTGTGAATGTCATAAATGTAGTGAAGAAACTTGAGTCTGCGTGGGAGTTAACAAGTATGAGGTGAGTCAAGAAACAACTAAACAATGTTATCATCTTGGTTATTATTATTAATATTCCATTTGTATTATAAGGAAGCAAAACATGGTCTCTTACTTCAAGGGAAGAAGAGAGATGATGACATGATGTGTGAATAAGCAAGAAACAAAAATAGTGAACATTGAAATGAAAATGTAAATACAGTGCTTTTGTGTCATAACTAAAATATACAGTGACAAACAGTAATGCCATAGACAACTGAGAATAAAAAATCCAGCAGTGTGGTAACACAGCAAGCACCATCTTGTTGTATGACAAATTCAACTTTCAAAAATTGAACAATAGAGTGCTTCCTAATCAGAACTAAAAAAAAATATAGTGACAGACGAATAGCTTGCCATAGACAACTGAGATTAAAAAATCCAGCAGTGTTGCAACACAGCAAGTGCCATCTTGTCGTATGACAAATTTAACTTTAAAAAATTGAACAATTGAGTGCTTGAGTGCTTCTGTATCATAATTTAAAAAAAAATATAATGGCTATACTCATTGACAACTGAGATTAAAAAAATCCAGAGAATTAAAAATCCAGCAATGTTGTCATATGACAAATTCAACTTTGAAAAATTGAATATTCACATAGGAGGACAAAGATTCAATCGAAAAATGGTATGTTAATTCTGATGGAAACTGTATATGTTATGGGATCATTGAATAATCTAGAACCAATGTTGAATTAGTGAATATCTATACAGAGAGACTGATTCAGGCACATGAAGGCTATTAGTAACTCAGTCAACTTGTATTTTCTTGGTTCATCTCCTGTAGTGTTGAAACCAGGAATATTTGAAGGATATATTGTTGTTGCTTGCTATGACAAAGAGAAATTATCTGAAGAGAAGTCAGCTTCTTCAACATTGAGATCAAAATGGTAGTTTTACAAATCTTCCAAATAAAATTGTGTCACCAGAGGATGAACATGAAATTGAAGATCATGAGTGGAATAGTAATGGATTTACAACACATCAATATTGTTTCTTTAGAACATTATAGAGTGGAAGACATGCTTCATTTCAAATTTTAAGTTGCTCCAAAAGGATCAGAAATCACACTAAAAGATATTACCAAGATTCTGATGGTGACAGTGCAAAAACAGAAATAAAATTTGTACAATTTTTGTCAGGCCATAGAAAGTACATAAGAGTGTGGACAAGTTCACATGATTTTGAAGCTCATGAATTTGCTGTGTTCCATGTAAAGACAAATTTCAAAATTGAGAGATTTCTATATATAGTACTTTCAAAAGAAATTTTGTTAGATGCTGGTAACCAGATGGTTCAGAGCTAAGCACCAACAATCACAACATTTAATAATAATTAAATGAATCGTGATTTTTTCTTACCTCATACATCTATGTTTCTTTAAACACAGCACTGCAGTATCGGCGACCCTTTGTCGTCATCGTCAGCTGTTTTCACGACTGTCAATTTTTTCTCCTTTTTGCCGGTAATTATCTAGACTGCCACCTGGTGTTCTTTTGAAGGAATTCCTCTTCAAACTGCCATCTGGTGTTGTTTTGAATTTCATTCAAGAAGAAGTGAATCATGAAAACAGCTGAGGATGGTGACAATGGGTCGCTGATACTGCAGTGCTGTGTTTAAAAAAACATAGAAGTATGAGGTAAGAAGAAATCACGATTCATTTAATTCTTATAAGTACACATCGTCGAGGTGAACAATTAGGTTTGAGGCTCTTATTGGTAAATAATGAACCTGATGAAAAGTTAGCAGTAGTAACATTACATGACTCTCCTCATTATAAATTTGTTGATGTACAATAAAACGGTGGTATTGTATATAGTTTCGGAGCAAGACTTACAGGTGGCAGCCACTAGAGACCGACAGATAAGCTCCTATAGCGTAAACTGCTATCCTTGTCTAGAGAATTGTTCTTCCACCCTTCGCTAGACATCTGAGTGACATATGTACTATAATGGGCTACCCTTGTAAATTTACTTAGGAATGCTAGAAAAACTCCACCCCCACTTCAGCCCAGTCACTTTTGTTCACATAATTTTTGTCAGTGGCGACTGTTTCAGAGTTCATTTGTAGTTTGTGAGATATTATATTAGTGTAAAATTAGTCTTTAGAAGAAGGGAATGCCACCACTGATCTATGTTCACTGCAGGGAGTGTCTGCCCTACCGCTGTCACCGTGAAGAGATATGTGTATGAGTGAGAAAGAACGTGGTGAGTACTCTCTCTCTCTTTCTAAAATATTCTAGACACTTTAGCCCTCACGGACTATAGTGCCTGCAACCAGGAAAATTATAACCTCTGCTGATGAATAATCTGTTCACACCATATATATATATATATATATTCAAAATTTAACATATCCAAAACAAGTATTTGAAATTTCTCGTTTCATAAAAAATATTAGTATGTGCATATATATGTAGCTTAAAACCTGCAAGTAGTGATACTTGCTCAGTGGAGATTGTTGGAATGTTACAGTTTATGATATCCGATTCATAGGAAATCTATTTTTCCAGATACCTTTAGTTTCTTTCATCTTGTTTAATAATCTTCAACTTTGCATAAAACCTTTAGCTGATTATCTGCAGTGTATGGTTCATGAGTACCTTATAGTGCTCCATGTATTGAATTCTTATTGCATTTTCTAATTTTTAGTCCCTATATTGTTGATGTGCATGTTAAAACATGACAGATCTGGAAATAGGTATTACAATGTTTTATATCACTGTTCTTGCAATGTTTCACTAATTTCACTGTTCAATTTTAATACGCTATAAAATAAAATAAGTTAAAATATACCTTCTTTGGTAAAATCCATCGTCCTCACTTATAAAAAATATGTATTCTTTATGCCTGTAGGCCTTTCAGAACATCCGTTCCATCTTCTACAGGTCCCTCTTTGCTACAACATCCAGTATGATGGTTGATGCTGCTGGTCCTAATGTGGTGTTGTCGTGACCAGCAGCATCAACCATCATACTGGATGTTGTAGCAAAGAGGGATCTGCTGAAGATGAAACAGATGTTCTGAAAGGCCTACAGGCATAAAGAATACATATTTTATAGGTTGAGGACGACGGATTTTACCTAAGAAGGTATATTTTAACTTATTTTATTTTATGACTTTCCACCTCAACGGTTTTAACAATGAATTTTACTAGTATTGATTTAATATGCTATTTTTCATATTTTTTCTTGTTTTTCCTATCAATATTGGAATGTTTACAGTATAGCAATCTCACTTATATATCTTGTGCTATGCTACTGGAAACATCCTAGATGAGAACAATGGTCTGGAAAAAGGTTACAAACAATGTTTGGTACAGAAGCACATAAGGAATAATTATGTGGACCAATGGTTTCATTTTGATAAAATACTGGCTTCCTTGCATCAAAATGACACTAAAATAAAACAATGATTACTTTTAATCTTGCCACTCTTTCTGCCAACCATATTCCATTCAATGCAACACTAAGGATATACCATGCATCAGTCTTAGATATGACATGCTGGAAAAAGTGTTTCCACATATGATAAAGCATGAATTTGCTGCAAGATAGGTTACTATCCTAGTTTGGGAATATTTTTGTACTGTTTTGGACAAACATTTTCCAGCTTCCAGGTACACTAGCATCCGGAGAGTGATTATATAACACTCATACACTTTTTGGGGTCACAAAGGATATAGAGTTTGGTGAAGAATTAGAGAGGTTAAAACAACGGATATGTCTGAATAGGGAGAAGTAGATTATCTGCATGCCAGTCAAGTGTCTACAAATTAAATTATTCAAGTTTTTATGAAAACGCAAAGAATAAATACATACTATCTATTTCAACGTACATTCTGGGATATGTAGAAAAGTAAATATGTATCTGTGCCCCAAAATATCAAAGAGAATAGCATCTTGATAATGCTACAAATACTGAGTTTAATATATCACCAACTTATAACCAGGTTGTTGAACTCCATTTTTATTTTTTCAGAAGAGCTCAGTTGAGTTTTAGATATTACCCAATTCACAATAATAGCTCGGTTGTGAGGAAAGTAGTTTAGTACTTTCTCAACACAAAATGGACAATTTTATGTGTGAAATTGTTATTTAACATACTTACCGAAATAGGGTGCACTAAAAGTAACAAACTAGACAATAAGCTAGAACAAGATGGAATTAGATTGTATGTGAAAGGGAAAATCAAGAACCAGGATTTGGAGATTGATTATATAGATGAATCCTTAAGTAGATAGAGCCCTTCAACAATTTGTGCTGTGAGATATTTGCCAGTTCCTAGCTGCTTCAGGAATGCTTTTTTTTTAGTGCTTACAAGTAAATCTCATGGATACAAAAAAAAAGTGATTTTTTAAAAAAATGAGAACAACTTGGTAGTAAGCGGGTGATATCCAATAGTTCGTTAAATCTCTTTTAACAAAAAAAAGATAGAATTATGGCAAGGGAGAAGTACATGATTTTACGTCTAACCATTTCATAGACAAATGTTAACCTAGAATGGTAAACATCACATATTTTATCAATAGAGATAAAATTTGCAATATTTATAGTTATTTTCTGAGGTAGAATAGTTATTCAAAGTTAAAATTGGGAAACACATTATGAGGTTCTTAATTAATAAATTAATGAGTCATTTTAACATCTTACTGATAAAACATGAAATATGAGGTAAGATGTTAAAATGACTCATTAATTTATTAGAATAGTTATATTGATTTCTATTCATGACAGTAACCAAAACTAAATGTTTAAAAAAAATAACAATCTTGAAATCAGAGTACTCTGGTGGAAATATATTAATTTAGAGAGCAAATTTAGATTTTCTTTAGAAATAAAATCAGCTATGTTTGCCTCTAAAACTTCTCATTTTCAAATTATGGCTGCCATTCAAAGTAATCATTCTCTGATACATATCAAAAGTATATATGTAAAAACAAACATTATTATAAATGTTTTCAAAATAAACAATATATGAGACTTGTTGAGAACAAGAGGTTAGTAAACTCTTGATTCAGGAAGCATATATATCTTTCCTCCTTTTATGAAATTACTATGATGCTTGCAGCTTCAGATATGATGGAGCTCTACTATAGGATGTCATCTCCCCTGTCCAGAGTCACATCTCCCTCATAGTAAGTGAATGAGAGGACATGGAAAGAAACCCTTGAACAAACTGTTGATGTACTTTGCGAAGCAATTAGTTTCGCTGTCTCTAAATGTGAGAGCCAATGCATTGTAACTGGGAACAAGAGTCAGCAGCTGCAAAACAAAAAAAAAAGTCAGTCATAATTGGACCAAACTCTGCAAAAGAAATAACTCTTAAATTTGAAATATATGAGCCATATATGCGCTACTAAATTATTGTAATCAATGGTAAAGAGAAAAATCCTTGCCTGAACCAAGAATCAAAATCTCGAACATTCAGCCTCTGTTTTCTGAAGGTTCGGGGTTTGATTCCCGGTTCAGGAAAAAATTTTTCTTAAATTAAATTAATATTAAGAAGCTAAAGTGGTTACTATGATTGAAATAAGTATATTAAAGTACACAACTAAATTATTGTAATCAAATGGTAAAGAGAAAAATTTATGCCTGAACTGGGAATCGAACTCCGAACTTTCAGCTTTCCGTGCTGATGCTCTTAACCATTGAACTAATTCAGGCTTCCTTCCCATCCAAGCATATAAAGAGAAAAATTTATGCCTGATTACAATAATTTAGTTCTGCACTTTAATATACTTATTTCAATCATACAGCTTTAGCTTCTTAATATTAATTTAATAAATAATGCTATAGCTGTGGAGTCCCTTCAGGTCTTCTTCAGGTAGAAGCCATTCATTGTGTATTTGTGATTGATGATTCATTGCATTTGAATGTGGGACCAGTAGAGTAAGGTAAAGGAACGATTTCTGCCTGGATGGGAAAGAAGCTGAATTAGCTCAATGGTTAAGAGCATCAGCACGGAAAGCTGAAGGTTCGGGGTTCGATTCCTTGTTCAGGCATAAAAAATTTTTCTCTTTACCATTTGATTACAAAAGGATTTTTCTCTTTACCATTGATTACAATAGTTTAGTCATGTTCATTAATTTACTTGTTTCAATAATAGTAATAGCTTTAGCTTCTCAATACGCACTACTCACCTCATATATGTAGCTATTTTGAAGACAAGTTTTGATGCCTTAGGCAGTTGGTGAATCTGTTGGTTGATTTCTGCTCCCTCTGTTGGCTGATCGATGAACTTCAATATCAATTTTTTTTTCTGGAAACTTCAAAAGTTCATTATTTTCTTTCAATTTTTGTGTATGTAAATTTTCTCCAAAATTGTGAGTTCCTTAGATTTATCTGTTTTGATAATTTGGCATGTTTCGATTCCATGTTTTTTCTGACCTTACATGTGTAGCTATTACAGAATTTTCTATTTCTCCATTACACTTCTAAGGTTCAATGTTCTTAGAAACGTAAAAAATGGAGAAAAAGAAAAATCTGTAATAGCTACACATGCATGGTCAGAAAAACACAGAGTTGAAACAAATGCTAAATTATTGATGCAGTTAGATAAATCTAAGGAACTCACAATTTGAGAGAAAATTTACATACACAAAAATAGAAAGAAAGTAATAAACTTTGAAGTTCCCGGATAAAAGAAATTTGATTTGAAAGTTCATCAGTCAGGCAACAGAGGGAGCAGAAATGAACCTACAGGATGACAACTGTCATTTCAACACTTACAAAGAATTGACAATCATTAATATAATAAAGTAATAAAAACAGATGAAGATGGGAATTATTGTTTATTTTTTATTATTTCACTCACCTCATACTTCATAATTCATAGCAGACCCAGGGTTTCTTCACACCTTTTGTGACATTCTCAATGCTGTGTCACGAGAGGAGGCCATTGGACATCAGTTGTGAACATGACACAGCATTGAGAATGTCACAAAAGATGTGAAGAAACCCTGGGTCTGCTATGAATTATGAAGTATGAGGTGAGTGAAATAATAAAAAATAAACAATATTAAAAAACCTCATAGTGTTATTTCCTATCTACATAACTTAATAAAGATGGGAATTATGTTTCATGATACTGCAGTTCTAACATAGATGTATGAGGTAAGAAGAATTCACGATTCATTTGATTCTTACTGACAATGATGCCTAAGGCATCAAAACTTGAGTTTTAAAAAAAACTACAAACATGAGGTGAGTAGAACATATCTAAAATAAACCTCATAGTGTTACTTCCTTCAAATAATAAATATGAGTTAGTGTTGCACTATTGTTCATCAAATATCGCTCTGTGCCCTGCAAAAACATCGACCCTCCACCTGCTTTCTTATGCCATCTATGAACCATGATGGCACGGAGGTCAGTCAGCAGGAGAGGAGGCCGCTGGACATCAGTTGTGAATGTAATACAGCATTGAGGCTCCAATTTAATTCAGAATACTACTAAAAGCTTACCTTTCACATCCATAAAAAGAATAATTAAAAACAAATATAAAATCAAACAAAACCAAGACCTATGTAATAAAGCCAAAGACAAAAAATGGAATATTTTAGTAAAGAAGCCAGATATTATTCCAGAAATTCCACGTAAAACTACAGTAGCAAAATTTAGACTGCCAACATGACTATTTGGCCAAACATTTATATAAAATAGGAATCTACACGAATCCAAATTGTCCTCTATGCAATAAAGACGAAGAAATGAATGAAGAACACCTACAAACCTGTGAAGTATTACCTGTTGGATCCACCATAGAGAAATATTGGAGAGCAAGAACGCTAATGGCTTCGGTGCCAAGGCCCAGCATTTGAAAACAACAACATACAGCATTGAGAATGTTACAAATGAAGTGAAGAACTCGAGTCTGCTTGGGAGTTATGAAGTATGAGGTGAGTCAAGAAACAACTAAACAATATATCGAAACATGTTCGAGAACAAATCAACATTAAATTGAGGTAAGGATAACTCTAGACCCATTTTAACTTTTCAAATTGTTGTCTTACCTCCTCGTCGGCATTTTCAGCCACGTAGGATAAGAATCCACTTTGCAAACTCTTGGTCCCCTCCACGTTGCAACACAAGATCACATCCAGAGCGTAGTGAGTCTTCTTCTTCTCAACATCATGGAGGAGTGTGTAGAAACCCTTCTTCCATCTTTCAACTTGGTAGGAGCACATCGGCATATCTGCAAATCACAAAAACAATCTTCAAAATAAATTAAGTTCATGATTTAACTTTTATAGGAATTAATCACTATGAGGTTTCATTTATGGTGAAATTAAATGTTTCTTACCTCTCCTCATATAAATCTTCTAAGTAGATCGCGATTTCGAGACCTTAACTGTCTCATCTTCACCGTTATGGTCTTGAAATCGCTATCTACTTAGAAGATTTATATGAGGAGAGGTAAGAAACATTTAATTTCACCATAAGTTCATGATCCTACTATAGACCTTCGAATGCAAATTAAGAGATCTACAGATGGCAGCAAGCATAATGGACTGTACCTTAATAAACAAAACAAGAATAATGAGAGTAAACAATGCAACTGAAATGCAAATACAGCTCAATGGTATAGAGGTAGAGGAGGTAGCCCAAATTCCAGTATTTAGGAAGTATGATATAAAAAAAGGAGGATCAGAAGAAGATATTAACATAATGTTTACTTCCCAACATTAATTTAATATAATTATATTTGAGTTGGATATTTTGATTCACCTCATATTTCTTGATTTTTATGCAGCCCTAGGTTTTGTCGCTTCTGTGTGACATTGTCGATGCTTCCAACTGTCGTTTTACGGCCATCCATCCTGCAAGTTGATTTCTGCTCCTTCTGCTGGCTGACTGATCAACTTCCAAATCAATTTTTTTTTCTTCGGTAATTTCAAAATTCACGGTTTTCTTTTATTCTTGCAGATGTAAATTTTCTCCCAAATTGTGAGTTCCTTAGATTTTTCTAACTGTTTTAGTAATTTGGCCTTGGTTTCAATTCTAATTAAACAGAAAAACATAAGGAACTCACAATTTGGGGAAAAATTTACATCTGCAAGAATAAAAAGAAAACCATGAATTTTGAAACTCCCAGAGAAAATAAAATTGATTTGGAAGTTCAGGTCAGCCAGCAGAAGGAGTAGAAATCAATTTTCAGGATGGAAGGCCACAAAACTACAGTTGGAAGCATCGACAATGTCACACAGAAGCAACCAAACCTAGGTCTGCATAAAAATCAAGAAATATGAGGCGAATCAAAATATCCAACTCAAATACAATTAAAATAAACCTCATAGTGTTATTTCTTTCACATACCAACAAGGGAACTGTCAACCATTGCATGTTGAAACCTACCTTAGTATTTCTTCAAAAGAAGCATCGTGATATACGAAGGCCATGTTAAAAAATCATCTGCCCTTTTTAACTGCAAGGCACTGAAATCCAGTGTCAAATCTCTCATTTAAACTATAGGGAAGAAATACAACTCCCAATTTGGAAGACTGGATAACCCTCACTACCTGCCACCTACACCGTGTCCTGCTTAATGCCACTCTGCTCTTACTCAAGCAAGGAGTCTATCTGCTCAATACAGTGGGTTACCATTGCTGGATTCTGGCTTTGATTTCTGTGCCTTACATTTAAAAAGTCAGATTTTTTTTGGACACGGCCTTGGTACATCACAACGCTTCTCTGGGAGAAATTTCAGGGTAGGTTGACACTTCCCTTGTAAGTTTAAACCATTTATAATGTCAATATCAAATTCCGTTGAGGTGAATTCATAAGATGAAAATTAAAAATTAAATTATACCTGTTGGTAGGTGCCGTAGTCGTCAACTTTGTTAAAATATTGTATATAAAATTATACCGGAGCACTTTCGGAAGTTATCTTCCATCTTCTGCAGGTTGAGTTTCCACCACTTGTTGTGTACGGTGATGTATACGCTAACTGTTTGTAGCAGCAACTGACTTGTTTTTTACAATCTCGTATAATGGGTTTGACTGGGGTGCATTCTCATTGAGAAGTGAGGTGTTGTTTGTTTCCTTTATAATTTCAAGGTCTTCAAATATATTTATCCTAGCTGGAATGTTTTCTCGGTGGATTATCGTGACATGCAGAAATTTCAATACAAGATATAAAGAACACCTAAAAGATTTCATACACGAGGGTGATAAATCAAGCTATGCTAAACATCTCATTAACACAGGTCATCAAATGAACACACAATTGAAAACACCCTCACGATAATCCACTGAGAAAACATTCCAGCTAGAATAAATATATTTGAAGACCTCGAAATTATAAAGGAAACAAACAACACCTCACTTCTCAATGAGAACGCACCCCAGTCAAACCCATTATACAAGATCGTCAAAAACAAGTCAGTTGCTGCTACAAACAGTTGGAGTATACATCACTGTACACAACAACAAGTAGCGGAAACTCAACCTACAGTAGATGGAAGATAACTTCCGAAAGTGCTCCAGTTAATTTTATATACAATATTTTAACAAAGTTGAGGACACCGGCACCTACCAACAGGTACAATTTAACATTTATAATGTTATGTATTCAGTTCAAAGTGTCAGGTGTTCTATATTCGAAAAGAAAACATACTTTTATATAATAAATTTGAGATTTTTTAACATTATGGGGTTTAATTCATAAGATATGAATGAATCATGATTTCTTCTTACCTCATACTTTTATGTTTTTTTTAAACAGAGCACTGCAGTATCAGCGACCATCGTCACCATCCTCAGCTGTTATCAAAACTGCCATCTGGTGTACTTTTGAAGGAATTATTTTCTAAACTGCCATCTGTTGTATTTTTTAAGAACACCAGATGGCAGTTTGGATAATTACTGGCAAAAGAAAAAATGACAGTCATGAAAAAAGCTGAGGATGGTAACGATGGTCGCTTATACTGTAGTGCTGTGTTTTAAAAAAACAAAAGTATGAGGTAAGAAGAAATCACGATTCATTTAATTCTTAAGAAAAATATACGCCTAGACTCGGGTTTGAACCCAGGACCTTTGATTCTCTATGTCAATGCTCTATCCAAGTGAGCTACCTAGGCCTCCAATCTAAATGTGTATTTTTCTCTTATACATAGTTAATTCCCTAACCCCAAATGCTACGAGCCGTTGCTATGATTTTTGCAAATTGCAGCTTCTTTATTAAGAAGACTTTTTATTGGGAATTTAAACATTACTTATAAAGCCAATAGTGCTTCTTTCAATGTTGATATTATTCGTTTTTGAACATCTTAATGATGGATAAATTATATTTGAAAAGAAAAATATTCACCTAGATTAGGGTTTGAACCCAGGACCTTTGACTCTCTATGTCAATGCTCTATCCAAGTGAGCTACCTAGGCCTCCAATCTAAATGCATATTTTTCTCTTATACATAGTTAATTCCCTAACCCCAAATGCTACGATTTTTGCAAATGTCAGATGTTCCCTTACCATCTTCATCTGGCTCCAAATCCAGCTTGGTTAAGGCACTTAGGAATTGGAAGAACTCCTCAGACTTGAAAAACTGTATCACGTGATGGAGAAGAGATGGCAAATTTTCCTCATGAAGAACTTCATACTTCCTATAAATACACATATATATGAAAGACAAATGATTAAAATTCCCCCCAAAAAAGTTGCTGGTTTACAGAATATATCTTACTTTCTTACACAATAAAGTTACAAATTTTTACATCATGAGGTTTTCTTAATAAAAATCAAATGTCTTACCTCGTACATCTATGTTATTTAACACAGAACCTCATAATGTAAAAATTCCCAACTTTATTATATCTATATAACAGACAATCAAGTCACAGGAATATAAATTACGACTCTTCATAAGAATCGACAGTCGTGACAACAGCTGATGATTCCCGATACCACAGTTGTGTGTTATATAACATAGATGTATGAGGTAAGAAGAATTCACAATTAATTTGATTTTTATCTTACTTTTAGTTAACCTTTAGAAGACTTGTGGGACATATTTGTCCCATTAAATGTAAAGCCCAAAAGGACTTAGTGGACATATTTGTTCTGTGATAATATTATTTCTTCATAAAATTATAAAAATTCAGAAAATATTGTGAAGAAATAATTAGTGGCTGTAACATATTGTGTTCCAATCAAGTATTCACAAAAAAAACACATCAGGTGCCTTTTTCACCCCTAATTTTTAAATATTTTTCCCATGATAACATTATTTCTTTGTAAAATTATAAAAATTCAGAAAATGTTGCAAGGAAGTTATTTGTGGCTCTAACCTATTGTGTTTTAGATCAAGTATTCATAAAAAATTGAAAAAAACATGTGATGTCTTTTTCACACCTAATTTTGTATTTAAATTATAATGAGTTAACATGATAAATATCTTGTTAGTATTTATTTTTAAAAAATATCTGATAAGCTACTCACATTATTTTGATAACCCAGGACGCCACATATGTGAAGGCATTTTTTTATATGTTAAAAAACAAACCACAGTCTACAGTTACTAATTCAAGACTGAATGTTAAGTGTTGTATGTTATAAGATTTGAGTGCCACAGGAAAAAAAAAAAAATGTGCTGATAACTCTGTCGTCAACAAGGCAGGGTACTCATGTTTATGCTTTCAAAGCAGATTTTTCATGGCACACAAACTAAACTACGTCATCAAATCCCCCTTGCAAGAGTACAGTCACCTTCAAATCATAAACTGAACCCGTTATAAAGTCAAACCAAAAAATATAGACCTCGCAAATAAATTTTAACCTGTAATAATAAAATTCTCTATTGTATGTCAAATTTAAACATTTCATTGAATAATACACTCCTTTATGAATGAAATAAAAGTTATTTTATACTTATATCTCTTATAGTTTATCGTAAAAATTTTTTTTGTTAGTATGCACATTCTACCATCCATTTAATATCACGCACTGGGATTTAAATTCCGTCCAGCAGTTCATGCGGTATTTTTAAATACCCTAGAATATAAAGGTTAATCAAATCTCATACAACCAATTACATTGCGAGAAAACAAACATAGCCTTTTCTAGAGGTATTTTTAAATCATATCTTTCTAGTAAACCCCTAGTTCTTATGATCAGATATTGCCGACTTTTGGAGAATTGCTTTCTTGGCATATACTCAGTTTTGTTGCAAAGAATAAAGAAGTTCAACTACTGTAGCAATTTAAATAAAATTCTTTTTACCTCACCTCATATTCTGTCTTCTAATTAGACCAGTTTCAAAACCTAGGTTGTTTCATCATCAGTAATTTCATAATTGATATTCTGTTGTCCAGGAGCACCTGCTTCTTACTCCATCTGTTGGTGGAACAATGACCCTCCAAATCAAATCAACTTCCCTGGGAATTTCTAAATTCATTAATTTTTCTTTCTTGTTTAAAGCATAATTTTAATATTATAGTAAATATAAAAGCTAAAGTTAATAATTTTGTATTTTAAAATTATTTTAATATTTAAATATAACATAAATAAATAAAAACATCTAAATAATTCATTGTTTGTTTATAGTTTAATAAAAATGCCTCAGTAACAATGAAAGAAATTGTATTACATAACAGTCTTTCTAAAGAATGCTTTTAAAATTGTTTTAAGTCATTGTTGTCAGAATTATAAATCCTTCTGTTATAACTGTAATAAGAACACCTGCTTAACTTCATATTCTTAAATGAAAGTAAACTAAACTCTGATTGGATGTTAAAACACTTAACTTTTTGATTTAACAAAACAAATTTAAACCTTATATCTAAAGAACTGTTAACCAATATAATTTAAAATATAACATCATGTGATGTAATAATGTTATTTTAAAATTATAAAAGAATTACACTAGTCATTCTGCATACAACTTTCAACAAAGATAGAAGCAATTGAGCTCTTCTGATAAAATGTGATATTTAATACAAGAAGAATAATTGATTCAAGAAAAGAAAATAAATTTAATTTTAATTGACGGTGAAGAATAATACCACCTACATTTACTTAATCTGCTGGGAAATTAAGAAGTGAATAAATTTACAATTATTTCTATAAGAAACAGTTTTCAGCGATTTTAAAGTGTTTTCCTATCCAGTGTACCAACTTCCGACCCTAAGAAGAGAATCCGGCTCTACCGAAAATTAAACCCAACCTGAACCAGTAATTATTTTTGGGACACAAATCCTTCTTCAAAATGTTATAACAATGGGCATGAACAGAATTACTACTTCAAAACGTCGCCGCAACGTGGGACAAAGCAATTTACTTCTTCATGTTTTTCTTAATATGGATTTTTTCCCCAAACCATGAGCTCATTTGGTTTTCTAAATTTGATAAAACAAATAGAAAATCCAAAAGGGCTCACGGTTTGGGAAAAAATCCACATTAAAAAAATTTTTAAAATTCATGAATTTTGAAATTCCCAGGGAAGTTGACATGATTCAGAGGTTCATCGATCCACCAACAGATGGAATAAAAAGCTGAGCTCCTGGACGATAGGACATCAGTCATGAAATTGCTAATGATGAAACCATCTAGGCATTGATACCGGTCTAATTAGAAGAAAGAGAGATGAGATTTTTTTTAAATTAAACCACGTGATATTTCCTGCCATCAAATCTTTAAGAGGATGAA
Source organism: Diploptera punctata (assembly GCA_030220185.1). Taxonomy (NCBI): domain Eukaryota; kingdom Metazoa; phylum Arthropoda; class Insecta; order Blattodea; family Blaberidae; genus Diploptera; species Diploptera punctata. The sequence continues at coordinate 45,668 of JASPKZ010008513.1, read as the reverse complement.
GAAGGCCTACAACTCAATGGTATTAATAAGCTGTTAGTTTATGCTGATGGTATAGTACTATTGGGTGATAGCGAGGAGATACTAGAGGCTAACACGCACACACTATTAAGAAACTGGGACTGGAAGTAAATATCAATAAAACTAAATATTTGGTGACACATAGAAATGCATTATATAATGGAAATGGACAGCTAATAACAAATGAGGGAAATTTTGAGAAAGTGGCTGAATTCAAATACCTAGGAACAATAATCACGAATAGGAATGAGATGCACAAAGAAATTAAACATAGGCTCAATTCTGGAAATGTGTGCTATTATGCATTAAAGAGACTCTTGACTTCCCAACTGCTTTCAAAAAACTGAAAATATATAAAACTATTATTCTACCAGTTATAATATATGGATGCAAAATATGGGTTCTTACTTTAAGGGAGGAAAGGAGATTACGAGTATTAGTGAATAAAGTTCTTAGGAACATTTTTGGACCAAAGAGAGATGAACAGACAGGTGAATGGAGAAGACTACTTAATAGTGAACTACATGGCCTTTATAGGAAACCAGATATAATAAGGGCAGTTAAGTCTCAGACTGTGATGCGCAGGACATGTGGCACAAATGGGGAATGAAAGATGTGCATGGAAGTTTCTTATAGGAAAACCAGAGGGAAAACACCCAGTTGGTAGACCAAGAATGAGGTGGGAGAATAACATTAACTATGATTTGAGGGAATTAAGATTATTCAGGGATGATTGGAAAACATTAGCTCAAGATAGGGATGTATGGATAGCTTATGTCCATGTGGCCATGAGCCTAGAGGTTCGATACTGCCAGTGAGTTAGTTAGTGAGTTTGAGTTAAAAGTTAGTAAGTAAGTAAAGAGTACCCACAACAGGCCCCAGGAGGCCCTTGGGGTAGTAGGAGGTTAAAGCTCCCACTTTTTCTAGACAGTCGGCACTTGATGTCAACCAGGTAGTTGGCCCTACGTGACGGCCGCCTTTACCCCCAGAATAAGTGTCTGGTACTCATTTCCATTAGAGGCTGAGTCGACCCCAGGACCATAGTGCCACCAGAAGGTTTGTGTCAATTTAAAAATCCTGACCCCACGGGACTCGAACCCTTGACCTTCCAGCTTGTAGAGTAGTGCCTTAACCACTACACCATGGCGCGTCCCTGAGTAAAGTGATCCCACTACAGGCCTCTGGAGGCCCTTGGGGTAGTAGGAGGTTAAGGCTCCCACTTTTTCTAGACAATAGGCACTTCATGCCAGCCGGGTTGTCAGCCCTACGTGACGGCCGCCTTTACCCCCAGAGCAAGCATCTGGTACTCATTTCCGTTAGAGACTGAGCCGACCCCAGGTCCGTAGTGCCGCCAGAAGGTTTGGGTCAATTTAAAAGTCCTGAACCCACGGGACTCGAACCCTCAACCTTCTGGCTTGTAGTGCAGTGCCCTAACCACTACACTACGGCGTGTCCCTGAGTTAGAGTTAGTGATATTTCCTATAATAGTTCAATACTAGAGCAATTTTTAAATTTTCACTTGAGATGAATTCTCATTTTATTGGTCCAATTTTGCTGGCTAATCCTTAAATGGGCAATGTATCCTATGAGATGCACCGGTTTAGTTTTGTTTAATATTTTAAATAAAACTGTAAAAAATGAACGAGTAGAAATTTCAGTTGAATTACGCAATATACAATCATGACTTACAGTTCCAAATAACTTTGTTTTTACTGTAGTCAAGACATTAAAAAAAAAAAGAAACTAGCAGGAGAAATTAGTAATTTAACAATTTAAGAGTAAATGTACTTGATTGCTACTGGCTGAGTGTGGTTCTAAAAAAAAAACAAAAATTGTCAAAAATTGCAGCCACTAGAGCATTAACTCAGCTCGGCCATATTTGATCTAGTTCGCGTTCTCCACTAATGCCTCCTAGTGGCTTCTTAAACAATACTTTCAAATGAGAAATCAACACTACATTCGTAGCCAGCATAAAGCTTAAATTCAATTGAACTTTTATAGGAATAAATCAATTTTAGCCCCTCTAGGTTTTAATTTACGCCAGGAAAATGTATGTAGAATGAGACAATTGTAGCTCACCTCTCTCACTAGCACCAGTAGTTGTCGGTATTTCTTCACAGAGTTGTTAATAGGGGAAAGGAGGAAGAGGAAAACTGACAACAGGGTGGTTCTTTCTTTTGTATCTGGACTAAAGTGGTCAACGATCTACCCCTGTATCTCCATCTCTCTCTCTCTCTCTGACAAGTTAAGCCAGCTATACAATAAGTGGTTTAATTTATTTTAAATTCAATGTTAATCGAATCATCACTGCTTTCTCATGCGCAGGAATTGTATTAGTATATAGAAAAATCTCTTAATAAATTGGAAACCTAAAAGAGGAGATGGAAAAGCACTGGTGTACAGAACAAAGAGACATTTAAGAATTAAATTAAACATCATAGTGTTTATTATAATTAAATGAATCATGATTTCTTCTTACCTCATACTGCTATGTTTTTTTTAAACACAGCACTGCAGTATCGGTGACACGTTGTCGTCATCATCAGCTGTTTTCACGACTGTCAATTTTTTCTTTTTTGCCGGTAATTCTCTAGACTGCCATCTGGTGTTCCTTTGAAGGAATTACTCTTCAAACTGCCATCTGGTGTTATTTTGAATGAATCATTTTCTAAACTGCTATCTGTTGTATTTTTGAAGAACTTAATTACAAAGTTCTTCAAAAATACAACAGATAGCAGTTTAGAAAATGATTCATTCAAAATAACACCAGATGGCAGTTTGAAGAGTAATTCCTTCAAAAGAACACCAGATGGCAGTCTACAGAATTACCAGAAAAAAAGAAAAAATTGACAGTCGTGAAAACAGCTGATGATGACAACAACGTATCGCTGATACTGCAGCTCTATTTAAAAAAACATAGAAGTATGAGGTAAGAAGAAATCACGATTCATTTAATTATTATTAATTGAACCACATAATGTTAAAAATTCCCAAATTTAATATATAAATCATAGTGGTTTTTTTCACACTCATCCAACAGAGTAAGATCAATTATCTTACAAATTAGTGCAACTCTACACCAAAAAGAAAATAAAATCCCATATAACCGAACAAAACAAAATCCAATGTGAAACCAAGATATAGAAGACATTACTAGAACCAAATACAATACCAAACAGCCTCAGATCAATTGCAGATGCATCATTTCGTCTTGAAACTGGTCATGATTGCTTGGCAGCACATCTACATAGAATTAAGCTACTAGACTCTCCACACTGCATAGTATGCAAGGACACAAATACGATAATGAACAAGGATCACTTGATGTTCTGCGCTGATCTTCAGAAAATAGTTGAAACACCATTCCAAATTGCTGAATATTATTGGGAAGCCCGCAAGCGAATGATGACAAATCAAGAGCTTCACAACATTTGAATACTACTACTACTCATAGTGTTTTTTTTCCCTGTGAAAGTTAAATAAAAGAGACATTTAGTTCAATATTATTTAGTTGTTTCTTGACTCACCTCATACTTAACTCCCAAGCAGACTCGAGTTTCTTCACTGCATTTGTGACATTCTCAATGCTGTATTACATTGTGAACATTGTATTGTTGTGAACTTACGTACAGCATTGAGAATGTCATAAATGAAGTGAAGAAACTCGAGTCTGCGTGGGAGTTAAGAAGTATGAGGTGAGTCAACAAACAACTAAACAATATTAAAATAGCTTTATTTTACCTGGCAGAGTTAAGGCCTCATAGTGTTATTTCCTATCTACATAACTTAATTTATGTTCAAATTCCAATTTAGGCACATATTTTTCTTGAACTTTTATAGGTAAAATCACTATAAGGTTTAATTTAAGATTTAAATTCACCATCAACATCCGTCACAAATTATGTATTTGTATACCTGTTTCAGCCCCATCTAGCAGCCTTTTTAAGAGGTCACCTTCGTCTTCGATGTCCTTTGGGTTTGTATTGCATCATCATTTTTGGAATTCTTGAATTATTCATATTTTTACATGGTCTAGTCAGTTTAATTTATAAATCAATGGTAAAGAGAAAAATTTTTGCCTGAACCAGGAATCAAACCCCGAACCTTCAGCTAAAGGTTCGGGGTTCGATTCCCGGTTCAGGCAAAAATTTTTCTTAAGTTATGTAGATAGGAAATAACACTATGAGGTTTTTTAATATTGTTTATTTTTTATTTCACTCACCTCATACTTCATAACTCCTAGCAAGCATACCCAGGGTTTCGTCACATCCTTTGTGACATTCTCAATGCTATGTCACATTCACAACTGACGTCCGGCTGCCTTCTATCCTGCAGACTGACCTCCGTGCCATCTGATGGCACAGCATTGAGAATGTCACAAAAGTTGTGATGAAACCTAGGTCTGCAAGAAGTTATGAAGTACGAGGTGAGTGAAATAATAAAAAATAAACAATACTAAAAAACCTCATCCTATATACATAACTTAATAAAGAATTTAAATTAAAATTTTAATATATTTTTGTTTTCAAATTTAATGACTATTCTTGTTGTAATTGCTTGCAAATGCAATTCACTGATTCCAACAAAATAATTCAGGTAACATTTCACTGGCTGAGTTGAAGAGAAGGCCTTATGGCCTTAACTCTTCCAGTTTAAATAAATTATTATTATTATTATTATTATTATTATTATTATTATTATTATTATTATTATGTAATTTTTCTTATTTATAGGTAGGTAATTTATCAAGAATTAAATGAATCGTGATTTCTTCTTACCTCATACTTCTATGTTTTTTTAAACACAGCACTGCAGTATCAGCGACCATTGTCACCATCCTCAGCTGTTTTCACGACTGTCATTTTTTTCTTTTGCCGGTAATTATCCAAAATGCCATCTGGATAATTACCAGCAAAAGAAAAAATTGACAGTTGTGAAAACAGCTGAGGATGGTGACTATGGTTGCTGAAACTGCAGTGCGGTGTTAAAAAAAACATAGAAGTATGAGGTAATAAGAAATCACGATTCATTCAATTCCTATGAATTAAACCACATAATGTTAAAAATTCCCAAATTTATTATATAAAAGGTAATTTATTAATAAAAATCAAATGAATTGCGATTTCTTCTTACCTCATACATCTATGTTACCTAACACAGAACTGCGGTATCAGGAAACATCATTCCCATCTTTAGCTGTTGTCACAACCGTCTATTCTTCATTATGCTCGTCATTTTCTAAACTGCCATCTGGTATTGATTTGAAGAACTTTGTAATCAAATTTGGTTTTTCCAGAAACTCAAAATTCATGGTTCTAATAAGGTTTTTTAATGTGGATCTTTTCCCAATGTATATATTTTACTGTGGTTCTGTGTTAAATAACAGATGTATGGAGTAAGAAGAATTCAAGATTAATTTGATTTTTAATAACAAAACCTCATAACGTAAAAATTCCCAACTATATTATATGAAGGTAACTTATTATCCATAGCATGGTTATGGAGCAGAACACATTTATTTTCTCAGGATTAATATAAAATACCTTCTGTTTGCTGGGCCATTAGTCGTCCAAATCAAACTTTCAGCTCTCAGGCTTTTACAGATCTGCCTGTAGAAGGGGATATCAAAGAAATCAGGCAATAGAATTTCACTGTCTCGCTCAAAATTCTCAGTGATTTGTGTCTGGATATCTGGATCCATGTACAATCTGTTGATGTGAGAGATCAAGGAAGTTGTCACCTGCCACATAGAAAGAAATCATATTTTATACATATCCATAATCATCATCATCTTTCTTTGAATTCATAGTCCTGAAAGGGCTGTTACAGTCTACCAAAAAAACAGCAAACATACCAAATGGTATATTATCAACTAACAAAAGATATATACAACAAAAAGTCCCATTCATGGGGGTCTAAATTTACACATTACATGACGGTGATCAAGCCAGAAACACTGTATGCAGCAGAAAAACTAACCATGAATTTCAAAGGCCAAATGGAGAAACTTGAACTAAAGGAAAGAAAAATTTTAAGAAAAGTCATAGGACCAAAATTTCAAGATGATAAAATAATATACAACAAGAATGAAACTCTCTACAAAAAAAATTGAAAAACTTTCAGATACTATGCGAAAAAGGAGAATAAATTTTTATGGTCATCTTCTCAGAATGAAATCTAACAGATTAACCAAACAAATTTTCTATTTTTTCCATAACTGCAAGAAACAACTAAACAAAAAAAAAAGAAGAAGAGTCATGCCCGGATAATATGTGCATGGATAATTGGGAGTTTACTGTATGTATGTCATGTCTCAGATAAAATGTTAAAAAAATATTTGTAGATTCAATAAGATGTGTATAAAAACATATTCAATTCAAATTTTTCATTATTTTCCGAGGAGATATGAAAGAAAAAATAATATACTCAAATTTATTTAACTTTCACAGGGAAAGAACACTATGAGGTTTAATTTAATAATTAAATTAATGTTTTTATTACCTCACCTCATCCTTTTTCTTCTATACTGCAGTTTCGGAGCTTATCTCCATCATCAGTAGTTTGACCTGATCCAGAGGTTCATCGGTCCACCGACAGAAGTAAGAAGGAAACCGCCAAGAAACGACATAACACCGGTTGACCAGAGGCTACTGACGATGGAGATAAGCTCCGAAACTGCAGTATAGAAGAAAAAGGATATGAGGTGAGGTAATAAAAACATTAATTATATTATTTTTGGTCTGGACATCTTACCTCAATATTAATGTTGATTTGTTCTTGGACATGTTTCAAAACAATTCTCTGTTTTATCTTCAGCTTTCCCAGTCTGGGAAAGCTGAAGATAAAACAGAGAATTGTTTTGAAACATGTCCAAGAACAAATCAACATTAATATTGAGGTAAGATGTCCAGACCAAAAATAATATAATTAAAATAACCTCAAAATATAACTTCCTAAAATTAAATATTAATAAAAACATTAATTTAATTATTAATATACTCAAAATTTGTTTTTTTTTTATATTTTTGGTATAGATCATACATTTTATTTTTTATTCTGATAAATTCTTAATATAAAAAATGACTATCCCATTTCATTAACTAGAGTGTCCAGAACATCCTGTAAAAACTATAGGAGAAGATAGATTTTGAACATGACAAAACACGCTTTATGTAGGATATTGTTTATTTTTTATTATTTCACTCACCTCATACTTCATAATTCATAGCAGACCCAGGGTTTCTTCACATTATTTGTGACATTCTCAATGCTATGTCACGTTCACAACTGACGTCCAACAGCCTTCTATCTTGCAGACTGACCTCCGCGCCATCTGGTGGCCGACCGAAGAATTTCCAAATCAGTCCTCTCTCCTTATAACCAGGTATTTCAAAATTCATAGTTGTATGTTCAATGAAAATACAACTATGAATTTTGAAATACCCGGTTATAAGGAGAGAGGACTGATTTGGAAATTCTTCGGTCGGCCACAAGATGGCTCGGAGGTCAGTCTGCAAGATAGAAGGCCATTGGACGTCAGTTGTGAACGTGACACAGCATTGAGAATGTCACAAATAATGTTAAGAAACCCTGGGTCTGCTATGAATTATGAAGTATGAGGTGAGTGAAATAATAAAAAATAAACAATATTAAAAATCTCATAGTGTTATTTCCTATCTACATAACTTAATTTATGTAGGATAATGAAAAAAAATGGATTTTAAAGTTTTCATGCATGTTAGCGATAATTTGAAAGTAGACTATAATAAGTGTGATCAGGTAGGAGGAGAATTTAGAATGAGAGAAAACACTACACTTGACAGACCAGGAAGGCAAAACCCATAAACTACAATATTACCATAGTAGCTAAAGCCCCTGTAGTGGGGATTTAAAAAGTGCAGCCATTTAAATATGACATCATTATACTGCGTTCTAAGTGTCATAGGTTCATGGAACTTTGGCAATATGTAAAGAAAGTTAATATTATTTGTTTTTAAACACCTTAATGATGGACAAATTATATTTGAAAAGAAAAATATACCCCAGTCTAGGCATATATTTTTCTTTTCAAATATAATGTAAAGAAAGGTACATACTTTTTTTTCCCCTGCAAAAAACAAAAAATTGTCAATTTTCAGCCAATGCCCCCTTAATATTTACTGATCACAAAACTTACATGCATTGGAGCATAGAGTGGTCTTTCCAGTGGAACAATTACGTTGGGAACAATGTCGCTTGGAACTGTGCCATGAAACCAGCCATTGATTGAGAGACGTGCTGACTCCCTAGATGTCACCTCTGCAACCTGAAATTTTCACATATTACAGTAGACACTAACTTTTACGATCCTCTTTAATTTATATTTGGTATATAATTGAAGTCTCCCGGAACAGGATGTAAGGTTGTTAATGGTATGTGGCAACATTTTCCATTTAAAATTCAACTTTGGCAAGAGATTCCAGTTACAACCTTGTTCTAGGCAGCTATTCTTGTTTTTTAATATCTAGTTTAACATGTTTTAGTCTTGGTCAAATTTATTTTTTGACGTACAGAGTTAGAGGTCTGGGGTTCGATATCAGACAATTTTTCTTTTCAAAAAATTAATTTTGGACAATGACACAACATGCCAACAAAATAACTGCATTAAATTAATATTGAGAAGCTAAAGCTATTACTATGATAGAAATAAGTAAGTTAATGAACACAATTAAATTATTGTAAATCAATGGTAAAGAGAAAAATTTTTGCCTGAATTGGGAATCGAACCCCAAACCTTTAGCTTTCCATGCTAATGCATTAGCACGGAAAGCTAAAGGTTCGGTTGTCGATTCCCGGTTCAGGCAAAACTTTTTCTCTTTACCATTGATTTACAATAATTTAATTGTGTTCATTAATTTAATAAATAATGCTATAGCTGTGTGGAGTCCCTTCATGTCTTCTTCAGGTAATCAGGAAACTTTAAGGCCAAAACTGTCCCCAAACATCGAATGACCATCATTAGATTAAGGCACTTCCTGGCGCATCATTACAATCATCACCACCTTTCAAATCATTGGGGCAGCTTAAACCCATCTTCCATACCCCAACCTCAGAAGTAGGTTACAAGTATTACATGTCAAGATAGAATATCAGAAATGTCATAATGACAACCTGGTGGCATTGATTAATAATAATAATAATAATAATAATAATAATAATAATAATAATAATAATAATAATAATTCCATAGTAATTCTGCCCGAGGGCAGGTCTTTCACTGCAATCATAGCATTTTCATGCTATGCTTTGCAGTTTTACTAGGGAATTGTAGGTGTGGTAGCTTCCCTTTGCTTTCCACACCAGTGAAATATGATGATGATAATGGCTATATGATTTCGGGGATTGTTTGGGCCTTAAAGTTTTCCTGACATTTGCCTTACAGGTGAGAAAAACCCCGATAAAAAACTCACCCAGAAAAACTACCCTGACTGGGGATCGAACACAGGCCCGCTGCGTGACAAGGCAGCACGCTACCTCAAGACCACAGCAGTGAATAATAATAATAATAATAATAATAGTAATAATAATAATAATGAAAAAATTAGTGACAAAATCAAAAATGATGAGTAAACTATTGGAGATTTAATTTAATAAAACCTCACCTGGTGAAAAGAGTTGTTGGTCACTTCAAAGAACACAAAAGAGTTGTAAATTGGCTGGAGAGCAGACACTACTTCATCAGGATCACCGTCCTCTGTAAACAAAAAATAACAATTGTGAGAAACATCACATTTTCCTGCTCATTAACAGTCATGAAGAGAGGAGAGAATTTAACTTTAATCACTATGAGGTTTAATTAATGGTAAAATCAAATGTTTCCTACCTCTCCTCATATAAATCTTCTATGTAGATCACAATTTCAAGACCGTAACGGTCTCATTTTCAGTACTATCTTGGAAACTGATGTTATAAAATAAAATAAGTTAAAGTATATTTATTAATTAAATAAAAATAAAACGTAGTTTTATTTGATTTTCATATTTATTATATAATTCAGTGACAGCTGTTTCGGTACACTGTACCTTCTTCAGACATGTTAACAGATTATGAATTGTGTTTCAACTGATCTAAGCAACATTACAACAATATTTATTTAAATTTTAAATTTAACAAAGGGGATTCATTAAAATCAAGTTGAGAATTTAACAGTTTTTTACTACTTTTAAATTTATTAATTTCTACAGCCTCCAAAAGATCTAACTTCTTACCCTTATCACAAATATGTAAAATTTCAAAATTTGGATCAAAACAATGATTAAATTGGAATAGGTGAATCATTGTTTCGATCCAAATTTTGAAATTTTACATATTTGTGATAAGGGTAAGAAGTTAGATCTTTTGGAGGCTGTAGAAATTAATAAATTTAAAAGTAGTAAAAAACTGTTAAATTCTCAACTTGATTTGAATAAATCCCCTTTGTTAAATTTAAAATTTAAATAAATATTGTTGTATTGTTGCTTAGATCAGTTGGAACACAATTCATAATTTGTTAATATGTCTGAAGAAGGTACAGTGTACCGAAACAGCTGTCACTGAATTATATAATAAATATGAAAATCAAATAAAACTATGTTTTATTTTTATTTAATTAATAAATATGGATTTTCATCAAGTAAACACCAACTCAATTGATTATTTAAAGTATATTGTTTATTTTTTCTTTCACTCACCTCATACTTCATAACTCCTCGCAAACCCGGGGTTTCGTCACAAATGATGTGACAAAACCCTGGGTTTGCAAGGAGTTGTGAAGTATGAGGTGAGTGAAAGAAAAAATAAACAATATTAAAAAAAAACCTCAGTGTTATTTCCTATCTACATAAGTTAAAATATACCTTCTTAGGTAAAATCCGTCGTCCTCAACTTATAAAATATGTAATCTTTATGCCTGTAGGCCTTTCAGAACATCCGTTCCATCTTCAGCAGGTCCCTCTTTGCTACAACATCCAGTATGATGGTTGATGCTGCTGCTCCTAATGTTTTAATTAGGACCAGCAGCATCAACCATCATACTGGATGTTGTAGCAAAGAGGGATCTGCTGAAGATGGAACGGATGTTCTGAAAGGCCTACAGGCATAAAGATTACATATTATATAAGTTGAGGACGATGGATTTTACCTAAGAAGGTATACTTTAACTTATTTTATGACTCTCTACCTCAACGGTTTTAACAATGAATTTTATTAGTATTAACTGATGTTATGTCGATCGGAAGAAGAGTTTCTTCCGATCGACATAACATCAGTCCTTTTTCTTTAAATCATTAGGATGTTACATTATGAGGTTTAATTTAATATTTGAGTTTTTATTCTTTAACATTCTTACCTCATATGTTTATTCTGTTGGGCGATTGTTTCAAAGCTATTGCTCCATCTTCAGCTTTTTCACAAATTCCTTTTTTCTTTTCTTCAAGTTGTTGTCCCTGGATCTGTGTTCCAAAGAACTTGGTAATGAGGCTCCTTTCTCCAAGAATTTCAAAGTTCATAATTTTCTCCTTGTGCTTATGTATATAGATTTTTTCCCATATTGTGAGTTCATTGGTATTTTCTAACTGTTTTAATAATTTTGTATTTATATTTATGTCTGGGAAAGCTGACGATAAAACAGAATTGTTTTAAACATGTCCAAGAACAAATCAACATTAATATTGAGGTAAGATGTCCAGACCAAAAATAATATAATTTGTATTTATATCTATTTTGTGTTTCTCTGTCCAAACATTAGCTGCTACTGTAGATTTTTCCACTTCTGCAGTAGCAGCTCATGTTTGGACAGAGAAACACAAAATAGGTATAAATACAAAATTATTAAAACAGTTAGAAAATACCAATAAACTCACAATACGGATAAAAATCTATATACAGAAGAACAAGGAGAAAATTATGAACTTTGAAATTCTTAGAGAAAGGAGCCTCATTACAAAGTTCTTTGGAACACAGATCCAGGGCCGACAACTTGAAGAAAAAACCAGCTGAAGATGGAGCAACAGCTTTGAAATGATCGTCCAACAGAATGAACATATGAGGTAAAAATGTTAATGAATACAAACTCAAATATAACATCAGTCGCCAAGATAGTACTGAAGATGAGAATGCTATGGTCTCGAAATTGCGATCTACTTAGAAGATTTATATGAGGAGAGGTAGGAAACATTTGATTTTACCAGAGGAGAGGATGTATAGTCATTTAGAGTAAGATTCCTTCTGGTAAGAAAAGAGTTGAATAAATCTATAATAACTAAATGCCAGTGATTTTACATAAACCTGCTAGTGTTAGAGAAACTTAATGTAGGTCACATGAAATGAAAGTGAAGTGTTGAAGGATGTTCAGTGTATAAGCAGTGCCATCACAAGATAAATGTGATGGCACAATAAATGAAGATTGCTCTTAACTAGCAGGCCCTAGTTTAATTCTTAGGGTCGAATGTTTGAACGCATTAGACAGTAAAAGGCGTTCTTGCTGAAAAAGTTTTATCCAAATACATTTTGCTTACTCAGAAATCTATTCATCTGATAATAATTGTAAGCTACCTGACGAGGTACCTTAAGATCATAGCTCAAGATAGAAACTTATCGTGAAAATTCCGAAGGGAACCGATGTAGTTTGAAACCTTTGCAGCTTTATCCAAGATGTCGGATCTTGAAGACTTCAATCATGTTTTCGGTATACGCGGAGAAGAGGAATTTGATAGAGTCTTCCAAAGAATTCAACTGGAAGAACAGGAGAATCGGTGTAATATTGTGTGATGCAGACGTCGTTGTATACGGTATTATTTGCGGGACGCAAGCGTAAATGCATTCATCTATAGCAGACAAAAATAACGGAAGTGGTTTTATCACTGAGAATTCTGGGTAATTCGTTGCTAATATTACGAAAACATCAACTTTCATACATGACCGGTAAGTCGGCCGTTAATTCGATCTCAGCAATGCTCACGGTGAGTCAGCTCACCAGTGATTGGAAGTAATTTGAGTAGAGACTAATGTATTTGCATAAGACCCTTAGTGGGATTTAAAATTCAAATTGTAAAATCTTTAACATCAAGACTACAATTTTTAATCCCTAAATTGTGCACCAAGTGCCTGGATTAAATATCAACACCCATCCCAAACATACTTAAACAAACCAAATAGTTAATTTTTTAAGGAATTAAAACTTCTCCCTTTGGCTCTACCTTGAACTCCTTCATAACATCTGTCCATTACTTCCCATTCCTTAGCTTTCTGTCTCCATCAGTTGTCTTAAGTCTTTCTCAACCTTATCAAACCATCTTAGTTTCTGTCTTCCAACCTTTCTTTTTTCCATCCAGTTTCCCTTCTAAAATCCTTCTTGCTCCATCCACAACACATTTCCTACCCATTCCAGTCTCTTCTAATATTTCATACCAGATCTAAATCCCTAATAATTCTTTCAATTCCTGGTTCGTTCTAATTCTCCATTTATCTTGTTCCTAAATTGCTCCAAATACATCCATATAATTCTGCCTGAGGGCAGGTCTTTCACTGCAATCATAGCATTTTCATGCTATGCTTTGCAGTTTTACTAGGGAATTATAGGTGCGGTAGTTTCCTGTTGCTTTCCACACCAGTGAAGGAGGATGATGATAATGACCGGATGATTTTTGGGACATTTGTCTTACAGGTGAGGAAAAACCCCAAAAAGACCTCACCCAGGAGCCTGTCCCAACCGGGAATCAAACCCAGGCCCGCTGCATGACAAGGCAGCATACTACCTTGAGACCACAGCAGTGGACTTGTTCCATATATCTTCGTTAACATTTTTCTTTCCCATGTATTTAACCTGTACTTATCTTTTTCTGATAATGTCCATGTTTCCCTTCCAAATATAACTGTTGGTTTCAATAGCGTTTTATATGTTTTAATTTTTGCTATCCTACTTATTGTTCCTGATTTAAAAACTTGTTTGAATGCATAGAGGCATGAAAACAGCTGAGGATGCTGACAATGGTCGCTGATACTGCAGTGCTGTGTTTAAAAGAGGTAAGAAGAATTCACGGTTCATTTAATTCTTATCAAAAAACAATCCCTCGTTCCAGCCATAGGAAAGAACAAAATATAGGTCTACTATAATAGTGATAAAAGTAGAAAGAAGAGTGGATAAATATTTTTAAGTATAATATCCCATAACTCCGTGCACAGTACTGCAGTTTCAAGAGTCATCTCTCTCATCTTCAGCCACTAAAAATCATGGAGTTAAGAGGTTAGATTTCACAACTCACTATTTATTAGTTATTAACTTAAAAACCTCATAATGTTATTTCCCATAAATAATTTATGAAATAATGTCCCATTTTTTGTTTGAAAGTCGGCTGTGGTTGCCTTGGTCCTGAGGGTTGCGATTCAATCCCAGCCAGGATCAATGGATTTTTTTAGAATGGAAAAATCTAAGGAGAAGTCATCCGAGAGGGACTTTAGACCATGGGTCCTGAGTTTGAAGATTTTCAGGCTCGTAAAAAATCCATAAGCCAGAATAAAAAAAGGCCTCTAAGCAAAATTTACCAACTTCAACTTCCTAGTAATACAGTAAAACCTGTCTATGAAGGAACAGGACGGTTCCTTAAATATATTTCCGTCTTGGCAGTTTTAATTCTTATAAAGGGTTCCCAAATTATAAGCTTGAATTTTCTCATGCAGTGAAAGGGTTTTTATATGCACGCTTTAAAGACAATGTATTGACTGAAATACAGACAAAATAGTGTATGTAACACAGCTCCATTTGCACGGCAATACAAAACAACTTTATTACACAAAAGCAAGAGTAACTCAACTACAGGAAGACTGAATAGTTTCCCAACTCCCTCACAGGTAACGTAAGCAGGCAAGGAAAAGTGAGGGATTCCCTGCTGTCACACATAAGCAAGGGTATCCCCAAATGGTAATACAAGAAGGTAAAACGACATAATGCAGAAAGCAACATATGCAGAATTTTCACTGGGGTCATTAATACTGTAATTAGAACGTGCTTAAGAATAATTTTTCGTCTTATTGAGGTAAAAATTAACTATTGGTACTTTAAAAACCATTCCGCTTCCACGTTACGAAGGTTTCTGGCTTATAAAGGATGATTTTACATATAAAATCGTACTGTTCTAGAGATTTTTTCCGTCTCTACAGGTTTCCTTCTTATAAAGGTTCCAGCTAAGACAGGTTTTACTGTACCTTAGTTGCCTACTAGATATTTCATTGAGTTGGTGTGTTGACCACATGCCATTCATGACATCTACAGACAAATAAGACAAATAAGATAATTAAAGATAATTAAAAATTAACTTGGCCTAGTAACTCCTAATAAAGGAGAGACTATGGCTCAACATTGCGCTATGCCATTATAAATGGATTTGTTGGAAAAAGACCACACTCACCTTCAATACTAATTTAGGACAAAAATTATTTCAAAACTTTATTTCATTTCTATAGAGTGGCAAAAAAAGTTTTCTATTGGCTGACAGGAAAGAGTATAAGTTTATTTTGGGTGGGTACAAGTATGCTTACCAGTGGAGGAAAAGAGTTCCAATGCTCCTCCATTTTCTGGCAACCAGCCTTCATTCAAGTACAGGATGAAAGCAACACGTCTGTCCTCGCATTTGTCATCATGACACAAGAGATGATCTGAAACAAAAATGTAATCATCTCAAATTTTATTTACGTATTATTTTATCATTCATCTCATATTGTTCTTTTTCTTAAACAAGTTTTGGAACTTTCTTCTTCAGTTCCATTAACCGTAATTTTGCAACCATTGTTTAGTCGTCTTGAAGAGCCATCTCTCACTCCCTCTGTTGGTAAACTGAAAAATCTCGAAATATAATAATTTCCCCCAGTAACTTCAAGTTCATTGCCTTCTCCTTTTTGTGTTCATATTATTTGTTTTTAAACATCTTAATAATGGACAAATTATATTTGAAAAGAAAAAAATTTACGCCTAGACTGGGGTTTGAACCCAGGACCTTTGACTTTCTATGTCAATGCCCTTCCATCTGAGCCACCTAGGCTTCCAATCTAAATGTGTATTTTTCTCTTACACATAGTTAATTCCCTAACCCCAAATGCTACGAGCCATTGCTACGAGTTTTGCAAATGGTGGCTTCTTTATTAAGAGGACTTTTTATTGGGAATTTAAACATTACTTATAAAGCCAGTAGTGCTTCTTTCAATGTTAATATTAATCTTTTTTAAACATCTTAATGATGGACAAATTATATTTGAAAAGAAAAAAATACGCCTAGACTGGGGCTTGAATCCAGGATCTTTGACTTTCTATGTCAATGCTCTTCCATCTGAGCCACCTAGGCCTCCAATCTAAACGCGTATTTTTCTCTTACACATAGTTAATTCCCTTTTCAAATATAATGCATTTTATGTTAAGAAAACTAACTATAGCAGGACTATACTTTTACATTTTCAAAAAGTGATATTTAACTGCCAAGTCTCTGCTTTGTATTCATTCATAAAATTACTTACCAGTGAAAGAGTAAGAAGAACAAGCTGAAGAGATCTTTTTATTGAGCACAATCCCAGTTACACTCTGCAAGAAGGCCCGACACTCCTCCTTGAGAAATCTCTTCATCTTGTTCACATAAGTTTTATCGATGGTTGAAAAATCAGCTGATTGATAGTACTGGTACAGATCATTGTGTTTCCTTGAAAACTGAAACCCACAAACCTCCTCCTTCAGACATTTCAGATATTCTTTATCTTGAATGAAATTCCTTATGACGCAGTGTCTGAAAGGATAGCTGCTGACAGTCACATCATCTGTAAAAAAAATGGAAGAAAATAATGCATCTAATATTCCACCTCCTTTTGGAAATGCATGCTATTATGCATTACAGGGCTCTTCATAGTTAAATATGGGAAATAACATTTAATTTTTGGAAGTTATATTTTGAGGTTATTTTAATTATATTATTTTTAGTCTGATCATCTTACCTCAATATTAATGTTGATTTATTCTTGAACATTTTTCAAAACAATTCTGTTTTATCATTCTTGAACATTTTTAGTCTGATCATCTTACCTCAATATTAATGTTGATTTGTTCTTGAACATGTTTCAAAACAATTCTGTTTTATCGTCAGCTTGTCCACACTAGTCTGACATGTCATGATATTCTCTGGATAGATCACTAATCCACTGAAAACTTAATTTTCGAATTTTTGTTGCTTAGATCTCTTTTCGGGGCAACTATTCAATTATTGTTCTTAATTATTTAAATTACATAGAAATGTTGGACGCCCATTTACTAGATGGGAGGATTCATTAAATCTCACTTGATGTGAAAACAGGCCAAAAGGCCTAATTTCATGAAGCAGAAGAAGAAGAAGAAGAAGAAGAATTATTTAAATTCAGCCTCTCCTTCAAAATTTCTCTCTTTTTTTTCATTAACTGTCCATTTCTATTATATAATGTATTTCTAAGCGTGGCCATACATTTCATTTTAATGATGTTAACTTCCACTTGTTTGGTTTTACTCAATAAAATGCGAATGTTGGCCTTTACTATTTCCTCACTATCTCTAATAATACTACTCATTCCCATATTTTTAACTAAAAAGAGACACACAATTTCAAATAAAATGAATTTAATTGGTAAAAGTTTTAATTAAACAAAATTAACAAACATAAAATATCGAGCATGAGTAAAAAAAAAAAAAGGTTAAAAATTGGTTTAAACCTTGAATTATACATTTTAAAGTTTCCATATCCAAATAAAATTCAACTTGAGATAAAAATGTAAAAAATATGAATTGGTTCACTTACCTGTATTCAGCGGCTCATCATTGCACCAGCTTCTGTTCAAAATGCCGATGATCTTCTTCAAATTTTCAGATAAAAAATCAGTGCGGTGATATTTCAGCTTCACCGGCACAACTTCTGACTCCTCAGTTAGAGCCTTCCGTTTATTATTCATGATTCACTCTGCAAAAACCTGCAATATTATAGACAATAAGAATTAATTTTGTTGAATTGTTTCTTGACTCACCTCATACTTCTTAACTCCTTCGCACATTTAGATTTTGTCACTGTTAATTATTCACCTATGCAACAATAAATTGTGTGTTTTTCCATATTTTATTTGAATTATGTAGATGGCATAGAATCCCTGACTTTTTTTTTTCCAATCTCTTTCAAAACATTAATTCTTATTAAGTTATGTAGGTAGGAAATAACACTACGAGGTTTATTTTAATTTTCTTGAGTTGTTTCTTGACTCACCTCATACTTCTTAACTCCCTCGCACATCTAGATTTCATCACTGTATTTGTGACATTCTCAATGCTGTTCACGTTCACAACTGACGTCCAATGGTCTCCTCTCCTGCAGACTGACCTCCGTGCCATGCAGGAAAGGAGACCATTGGACGTCAGTTGTGAACATGAACAGCATTGATAATGTCACAAATACAGTGATGAAATCTAGATCTGCGAGGGAGTTAAGAAGTATGAGGTGAGTTAAGAAACAACTCAACTAAATTAAAATAAACCTCATAGTGTTATTTCCTACCTACATAACTTAATAAGAATTAATGTTTTGAAAGAAACGGAATGGGGGAAAAAAAAGTTGGGGATTCTATGCCATCCACATAATTCAAATAAAACATGGAAAAACACACAATTTATTGCTGCATAGGTGAATAATTACCTGAGACTATTTAACTCATGCCCCAAATGGGGAGTCAATGACTAAACACGTTTCAATGAATTTTGTTTTACAACCAATGATAGTTGTGTTTCACCACACTATTTATCGAATTCTGTTTACCAAAATAAAAAAGCTCCTCCTTTTTAATATTTTGAACAGGTCAGAGCATTATTTTGCAGTGACTAACAAATACACTGAATATAGCTAATAATGAACAGATTCCTTCGAACTATACATTTGATAATTGTGTGTTCAATAATTGTGTTTTTAAGTAATGATTTTATTTAGTTGTTACCTGAAAAAATTAATTAATAGCCTATAATGTTGGTTATAATATACAGTTTGATGTGTTTCATTTGTTCTCGACTAGGGTGCATTCTTACAATATTTGCGAACCTATTTGGCAATAAATAATATGATTAAGTTGCAGTGAATAAACATAACATAAACACAACTGGGTTAGAGTCTTGGCCTGGGCGAAAATTTTTCTCTTCAAATATAACATAACCATACTTTTCTGACTTGTTTCCAAAATCACGATTTACATTAAATATATAAATATTTTAAAATTCCAGTAACTATATTTAAATAGTGACTTTCTGAGTCCTAACTAATGCCACTCATGATTTCCAAATCCACTAGAAAAATTTGGAAATCATTCATGGCATTACTTATGAGTAGAGCGCGGAATTTTATGAAATTTCATGTTTTAAACTATAAGTCGGAGAGCATTGCGACAAAGTATCTTCACGTTTTATGAAGTGTAGAATTGAATGGGACCAAAAAAAAATTTCATATTTCATAATATTTTGACAAAAAGTTCATATTTTAGCAAATATTTCATATTGCTTCATATTTTCAACATTTAAAAAAATATATTTTTTTTTTTCCAATAACACTTCTAGGAATTTGTTAAAAATATTTTTTGAAGTGACTGTACCTCTGTAAGTTTTTGACATTGTAAATCGTAGACAAGTGGAAATTCTGCAGAATTCCTTTCTGAACAAAACAAATACCGTTAACCGGCAATAACAGCAACATGAGTCAAGAGATGGATGGGGTTTATCCGTAACTTTGCCCGCTGGAACGAGAACATGATGAACTGATGACAGATTGATAAGTTTAAGGACAATAGTAGATTAGTGACCACCCACTCTTACCTAGGCAATTTCTTCACTTTGCTTGTGTACAGACATACTTCTTGTTGTTACTAGTGAAAAACAAGATACCAAAAACTGGAGTTCGTGATTGGATTTCAACATTTAAATGCTACACCACGGATGGTAAAATAGTGTTTTGCACTTACTGTAGTAAAGAGGTATGTTCATTTTATATTTGAAATATATTTAAAATAACTAAATAATATTCTTTCTTAGCCTACATTTTATAAATTGCAATCTCTTGTGTCAAAATTAAATTGTTCCTATAACTCGATTTTTATAGGTATCAGCAAATACCAAAAATAAAAAACCACAACTCAATTATAATTAAATTTAATGTTATTGTTACATGTACATACGCCGTAGCGTAGTGGTTAAGGCACTGCACTACAAGTCGGAAGGTCGAGGGTTCAAGTCCCGGTGGGGTCAGGATTTTTAAACTGACCAAAACCTTCTGGCGGCACTATGGCGTCGACTCAGCCTCTAACGGAAACGAGTACCAGACGCTTGTTCTGGGGTAAAGGCGGCCGTCACGCAGGGCTGACAACCCGGCTGACATCAAGTGCCGATTGTCAAGAAAAAGTGGGAGCCTTAACCTCCTACTACCCCAAGGGCCTCCTGAGGCCTGTAGTGGGATCACTTTTACATATATTGAAGCTCAGTATATTTATGCAATGTAAATAGCTACCATACCAAACTGTACATAGTCTCAATTTTGTCAGTCCTATATTTCATGGAAAGCTTTCTGTTTTGGTTATGTATTGTTTCTTGGATTTCATAATTAAATATAATTGAATAAATAATTAATTCTTTTTTATATACGTATATCAATACCAACAACTAATTTAAGGTTATTGCTACATATACAATTACTGGAAGATAAATTATATTTGAAATGTTAAATTAATAATAAAAACAATTACTGGAGTTTGATATCTTTATGCAATGAGAATAGTAATCATGCCAAATTGTACCTAATCTAAACTTTTAGTGCTATATTTCATGCAAGTCTGTTTGTTTGTTTTGGTTGCTATGTTTTGTTCCTTGGATTTTGAAATTCATAATTAAATATCAATTAATAAATTAATGGATTGTTGGATTGTGTTTTATATATATACATATATATATATATATATATATATATATATATTCCAGTAGACATTACCTATTTATTAACAATGTTTCAAATCGTAAGCATGATCTTTCTACGGGCATGGAATTAATGAAAAGCTAATTAAAATAAGAAATATAGTGAATATCATGAATTTTTGAACCACAATTAAGGTCTACTTGTCTCATTTACATGCTGTTGGATCCTATATGTTATACCGAATGTATGTATATGAAAATATATGTAATAACGTTAATAAATAATAGCTTCATAATATTTTCGTGTTACAATTTTCATATTTTTCATATTTTCTTATTTTGATTTCATATTTTGGTAAAATTTTCTTCATAAAAATCCTCGCTCTACTTATGAGAAATATAAATGTTTATATTTTCCCAAAAAATGTGAGAAATGCCTTAAAATGAAATGAGAAGTTTAGTTTGAACTAACCTAAAATCACCATATTTGCAATGAAAATATATATTAGTGTAGAAAGTGTAACCAATTTATCACAAAAACCTGCTAACAAACAAGTGAATGCTATACTATTCGTGTACAAATTCAGTCATTTTTCCACCCTAACTTGCCCATTTTCTCACCCTAACTTGCTCAATAATGTAGGTGGACTCCTGGGATAGAATCCTCTTATATGTGAGTAAATATGCTCACGCCCTTTTGCTGAAGATGGAAATGTGTTTCTAAAAAGCCTACAGTTTAAAAATAAAATAAAATTTTAAAGTTGTGGATGACAACATCTGCCAAGGTATTTATTTATTTTAATAGTTTACATTATAACTATTCACCTTAACGGAAGATTAAAAGGCAATTTTACTAACAAATTCTCAAATTTGGTTTTTTGTACTGTTAAATAGTTAGAAATATTCTGCACAAATTGATATAAATATTGATATCTGCTCATTTTAAGTACTTTTAATATATTTTAAAAGTAAGGCTACATTAATAATTTGACACAATGAACGTTTTACTTAAACTGGTTTTTTCGACAAACTAAAATTCTCATACAAAAGACCCGTTTTCTAAGAAACTATAAGAGGTAAATGTATGAAAATATTTGAGCAAGTAGAGTACTTGCATCTGTTGATATGGAAACACTTTTGTGCTCTTATAATTATTTTTTTAAATTAAAAACCTGCAAAAAAAAAAAATTGAAGTTTAAAAAAAATTATATATTTCCAAAAGTAAGAAGAAATGTACTCAAAAGTGTTTCAGTAAACTTATTAAACATATATATGAACAGTGTAAAAAATTCACATTTATACATCAAATAATTTCTGAGAAAATAGGTCATTAAAGTTTTACATTTTAATATTGTCGGGATAGGGCTTTTAATCTCCCCTTAACGGAATTTTATTAACATTGTAATAATACTTATTGAAAATTATACTGATACAGAGTAAATTAAAAATTATAGTTCTTTAGAGCCGAACACATGAAGCTATCACAAACATTACCCGCTCGTCGAGAGAGAGAAGCTGCACAAAACTGAAGTCAGCTCGAGAACAATCGGGCGTGTCTTAGTTTGGTTGTTAAATTAAAGATGAGTTAAATAACATTCAACCAGCTTTAAAATTGCTTAAACATGAGAGAAATTCGTTGAATTTACTTTAGAACTCAAGGATAACTAATTCTTTATATCATCATAATGAATAATAATCAAAAAAACTGAATTCAACATCTACAGAAAACACTTTCACACATATCATTGCATAAAATTTTCAAGTTTCAATTATATAGACATATGAAATATTCAAAAGTTTATTATACGGAATAACAAATGTCCCTTTCTATGAAGAGAATTTTAAGAAAGAATACAATCACATTTTACACATATCTACACTAAATGGTTTTGGTATGAAGATAATAATATATTAAGTTAAAATAAATTCAATCTGATTTTAGAAGACGGACATGGAAAAATAAATGCATATAGGCCTAATGAATATGTATATTTGGGGACAAAAATTAGTGCAATGCTGAAATTAATAAGAGAATAAATAAAGGCAAATCTGCAATATCAAAATTAAACGGTGTTTTATGAGATAAGAATATAAGTTCTAAAACAAAAACAAACTTTTTAATACAACAATAAGTAAAGTAAAGTAATCCCACTACAGGCCTGAGGAGGCCCTTGGGGTAGTAGGAAGGATAAGGCTCCCAATTTTTCTAGACAATCAGCACTTGATGTCAGCCGGGTTGTCAGCCCTGCGTGACGGCCGCCTTTACCCCCAGAATAAGCGTCTGGTACTCATTTCCGTTAGAGGCTGAGTCGACCCCAGGGCCATAGTGCCGCCAGAAGGCTTGGGTCAGTTCAAAAATCCTGACCCCACCGGGACTTGAACCCTCGACCTTCAAGCTTGTAGCGCAGTGCCTTAACCACTATGCTACGGCATGCACAATGACATATAGTGCAGAAACGTGGGAATTAAAATCTAGAACAGTAAGTAAATTAAATTCCTCGGAAGTGGATTTTTGGAGGCGTTCAGTTGGGATATCTAGAAGAGACAAAATAAGAAACAGTGTAATTAAACAAAAGATGAATGATCATACTTCAGTTGAGGATTTCATAAAAAAAAACAATTAAAATGTTGTAAAAAGAATGGCAGAAGAAAGATTCCCAAGAAGAATACTAGAATATGTGTCACTTAGCAGAAGAAGAAGACAGCAAAAAATAATGTGGATTGATGGTGTTTTGAGCATCATGAGGGAAAAATAATGTGGATTGATGGTGTTTTGAGCATCATGAGGGAAAAATAATGTGGATTGATGGTGTTTTGAGCATCATGAGGGAAAAATAATGTGGATTGATGGTGTTTTGAGCATCATGAGGGAAAAATAATGTGGATTGATGGTGTTTTGAGCATCATGAGGGAAAAATAATGTGGATTGATGGTGTTTTGAGCATCATGAGGGAAAAATAATGTGGATTGATGGTGTTTTGAGCATCATGAGGGAAAAATAATGTGGATTGATGGTGTTTTGAGCATCATGAGGGAAAAATAATGTGGATTGATGGTGTTTTGAGCATCATGAGGGAAAAATAATGTGGATTGATGGTGTTTTGAGCATCATGAGGGAAAAATAATGTGGATTGATGGTGTTTTGAGCATCATGAGGGAAAAATAATGTGGATTGATGGTGTTTTGAGCATCATGAGGGAAAAATAATGTGGATTGATGGTGTTTTGAGCATCATGAGGGAAAAATAATGTGGATTGATGGTGTTTTTGAGCATCATGAGGGAAAAATAATGTGGATTGATGGTGTTTTGAGCATCATGAGGGAAAAATAATGTGGATTGATGGTGTTTTGAGCATCATGAGGGAAAAATAATGTGGATTGATGGTGTTTTGAGCATCATGAGGGAAAAATAATGTGGATTGATGGTGTTTTGAGCATCATGAGGGACGATGGATATTGAAATGGCAGAGATATTGAGGAAAATGGCAGTAGATTAGTTAAGTACATGAAGATGTAAAACCTGCTAAATAAATAAATAAAATAAATTTGAGTAACAAAAACAAGTGAGAGAATACACCACCCTACAAACTAATTGCAAAAAAAAAAGGAAAACACTTCAAGAAATTTAATTATCGTAAGTAATGCCACGAGTGATTTCCAATTTATCTAGATAATTTGGAAATCAAGAGTGGCATTTGTTAGGACTATTTAACGAATAAAATTAAGCTGTTTACTCACAAATCATTGTTTAACTATAGTTATTTTAAAATATTTATATATTTAATGTAAACGGCGATGTTTGAAAAGAAATCAGAAATGTGAGGTTATGTTCATTTACTGCTGCTTGATCATATTATTTATTGCCAAATAAGATCACAATATTGTAAGAGTGCACCCAAGTGGAGAAATAATGAAACATCAAACTATATATCATAATCAACATTATGGGTTATTGATTTATTTTTTTAGTAAACAACTCGGTAAAATCAGGGAATCTTTTCATTATTTGCTATATTCAATGTATTTGTTGGAGAAAAATAATGCTTTGACCTGTTCAGAACATTAAAAAGGAAGAGCTTTCTTTATCACAAAAGCAGGAGCTGATAAAGAGAAATCGATAAAGAGCGAGGTGAAACAGACTGTCATTGGTGTAAAACAGAATTCATTGAAACGTGCTCATTGACTACCATTTGCGACATGAGTTAAATAGTCATCCAAAACGCACACAAATTTTTAGAAAATATTTAGCAAATTCAATATTACATTAGCACCCATAAACAAATTCAGCCTGGGTAGTCTTCTAAAAGCAAATAAGAAAAATAAAACCCCAGATAGTATTTTAAAAAATTGGATACACATACTAAAGAACATTTCAGAAATATTAAAAATAGTGGTACTGAAAAATTGGTGATTGCTGTTTTTATTTGATACAAAATCACATAATTGGAAAGGAAACTAAACTATTAAAACATTTAGAAAAACCTATGGAACTAATAGTTGGGGAAATATACAGGGCAAGTCAAAATGTTGTGAAGGTTTTCAGAAATTTATTATGTGAAATGTAATGAACATATAATATCGTGAGACATATTGTATGAAAGGTAAACTCTCAAAGTTTAGTTGTCCACTTCTAAAGTTCCGCGTTCACCCGCAAGATGTCAACAGCAGAGCAGTAAAGGAAAATGGCGTTGACTGGGGATCAGAAGTCTTTCTGTGTGCTTGATTACCATGTAAACAACTCTGTGACTAGTGTTCAACGACATTTCCGTACCAGATACGATAAAGACCCGCCGGATGGGAGATCCATTCGTAAGTGGTACACACAATTTAGGGATTCAGGCTGTATCTGTAAACGAAAATCGACTGGCCGTCCGTCGACGAGTGAAGAGACAGTCGAACGCGTTCGCACATGCTTCGTGGGGAGTCCACAGAAATCCACCTACCGGGGAGCGACAGAACTTCAACTACCACAAAAAACTGTATGGCGGATTCTCCGGAAACGTTTACAGATGAAACCCTACCACTTGCAACTGGTTCAAGCCTTAAAATCCGCCGATTATGCTTTGGGAGCGTCCTTCTGTGTTGATTTTCTCGCATTAATGGAAGAGAATGAGTTCCATGAGAGGGTAGTTTACAGTGATGAAGCGACTTTCCACCTTTCAGGAAAAGTGAATAGACACAATGTAAGGATTTGGGGAACTGGTAACCCCCATGCAACTCTGGAACATCAACGCGATTCTCCGAAAGTGAATGTCTTTTGTGCCATTTCCCATGCAAAGGTTTATGGGCCCTTTTTCTTTCATGAACGTACTGTGAACGGACATGTTTTCCTTGATAATGCTACAACAATGGCTCCTTCCGCAGCTTGAAGCGGATAGTCCAGATTTCATTCTGCAGTTGGATGGTGCCCCTCCACATTACCATGGCAGTGTTCGAGACATTTGAATACGGCTTTACCACAACGCTGGATAGGCCGTGCATCTCAGGGTGATCAACAACTCATTCATTGGCCACCTCGTTCACCCATCTAACCCCGTGTGATTTCTTCATGTGGGGTCTTGTAAAGGATCATGTTTACGTACCACCACTTCCAACAACACTGCATGAACTGCGTGCCCGCATCACAGCAGCCATTGCTGATATCGACCGCGGACTGCTACAGAAAGTTTGGCAGGAGATTGAATATCGGCTTGACATCTGTCGTGTAACAAAAGGCGCTCACATAGAACATCTGTGAATATTTAAAAAAAAACTTTGAGAGTTTACCTTTCATACAATATGTCTCACAATATTATATGTTCATTACATTTCACATAATAAATTTCTGAAAACCTGCACAACATTTTGACTTGCCCTGTATGTATATTTAGAAGAACAAATACAGGTCTATGAATTTTGAAGTCCCAAAGTTCATTCAACCCACACCAAATGGCAGGAGGAATGCGGACAGAATTTCAAACAGTCAGAGCATAGCTGATGATGAAGAATAGTCTTCGAATCCACATTTTGTGGTGAGATGTAAAAAGTGACTGATTAATTTATGTAATATTGTGTATTTTATGTTTGATAATTTCTCAATAGGTTTTTTGAAGTATTGACCAAGAACTGATCTGATATTCTAAACCTCTTATCAATACATGACGAAACACCATTGAGGTCACTTCTAAATTTAAAATATGAAAATAGATACCTGAGATCTCAGTCTTCCTCAGCTTTGGATGCAAGATTTGGAGTACTTTCTGAGCATATGCTCCATCTTCAGCTTGTAAATTGGTACTAGTTGTTCGTGAGAATCTTGTATAGAGGGCTGACGTCATTGGTTGACTTAATTTGATCTAGATTGAAATGTTAAAAGAAACCAGAAACACCTTCTTAATGAAAACACACCCAATGACGCCAACCCGATCTAAATATTAAAAGAAACCAGAAACATTCACCTGCTTAATGAAAACACACCCAGTGACGTCAACCCTCTATACAAGATTCTCACGAACAACTATTACCAATTTACAAGCTGATGAGGGAGCATATGCTCTAAAAGTACTCCACATTGATTGGGAAACGATGGCTTAGGGCACATAAGCCACATACTTACTATGATAGCAAATATATTCAAATATCCATAAAATGATAATTTTATTTATATAGGCCTACATATTTTTAATGTTTACACATCTTTACGTGCCTAAAGTTTGATTTTCCTTCTTCACTCATCTATAATATATCGTCAATATCAATAATAATAATAATAATAATAATATATTAATTTTGAATAATACCTCAACGGAACACATCATGAATCATATAAAAGTTAATAATAATGATAACAATAATTAGGGAGCAGATTTTTATGTTCTAAAAGTTAAGATTATTTTTTTTATAGTAAAATGCACACAATGTGCAAAATATTGATGATTAACTATTCTAGTCCTAATTTTATTATTGACACTTTTCTTATTTTGCAGTTTTGTGCATGCTATCTTTCATAGTATTTATTACACAGTTTGCACATGCAATCATCATTCGATTGGTGGAATGTCTTGTCTTGGCAGAATAAAAGTTAAGATTGCAACATAGTATAGCGATAAAAGTAATGTAATAAGCTCTTTATATCCAACTGATTTTTTTATAATGTAACTTACAAAAATGTTTCTTAATAATTTGTGTGTGGAATCTAGCATTATTACATTTATATTACACATTTTACTCTTAAATTAAAAACAAATAGTGTTCTATTTACATTATTTCTTTTTTAATTTAAAAGTAAGACATAAAATATAAATGTAATATTGCTAGATCCCACACAAAAATTATTGAGAAACAGTTTGGTAAGTTATATATTATAAAAAAATCAGTTGATTGGATATAAAGACTTACTAAATTAATTTGATCGCTATACTATGTTGCAATCTAAACTTTTAGAACATAAAAATCCGCTCCCTAATTATTAATATTACTGTTATAATTATTACTTATCACATTATTTCCACAATAAATTAATATTTATCACGAATGCCTGATTTACAGTTATGAACTGTTAGGAATGCATTTGATTTTGCAACAACTAGACCGACACGTTGTGTAAATTTTAAGCCGTAACTAGAGTAACTTTGGTTAACCATTGAAGGTTAAGTTAATTTAAGATTATTAAACCTTTTGTTTGAAATTAAATTTCATGCAAGTCTACTGTATGTAAATTTAAAAGTCAGTTGTTCAGCCAACTCAGGTCGTTGTGGAAGGGGTTCATAAGTTGAAAAAGGTTAGAAACCGCAGCCCTAAGCCCTTTATATATTAAATTGGGCCTCATCTTCAGACATAAAATGAAAAAAGAGTTTTTCTGCAACTTCCAAGCACTAATAATTAATGTTCATGTAGTCATCGTAACATTAAAAATTTCTGTATTAAATAAATAAAACAGAACATTTGCATCCAAGCTAAGTAAGATTACTGATCCATATGTAAACTTCAGCTTTACATACCGTGTTATATCACTGAAACGCTGAGAACTGATTTGAATTACATTCTCTTCAATCCACAATTCCTAACGAAAAATAAGATTTGCATTCTATGTTTAATTCGTGTGCGTGTTATGAGATTCTGCTATTCAGTAACACTGTCTGCTTACCACTAACTTTAGTGGCAAATGTTTTCCATATAATATAAAGGAGTCATTGATACCAATTAGTCAAAAATGTAACCTTACTGAGGAAGTGGCACCATCAAGGTTAGGGGTTACATTAATTAGTTTCGTTCATTATGTGAACAAGTGGTTATTGACTGAAATTTTGGCAGAATTCCATGTATCTGCTTCAAAATGTCATATTTTTGTTTTGTTTTCAAGCAAGCCAAGAAGATTATGATGTTTACTCTTTCAAATAATTTGTATTTTCACATGAAGCAATAGAATAAAAATAAAAAATTGTTGAGAAAACTCATTTTTAAAATATAAAAAATTGTTATTCCTCTTTATTTTCACTCTAACTGCTTAAGGACAGGCGCCCACTAATATGATTGATATGATAGTGATATAACAGAAATACTGATCCAACACGGACTATGACAGCGAAGTGACATGACGCTCACTGGACTGGTCCATAGTACAACATGTCGTCAGAGCATTAGGATGTTCTCAATCTAGTTTATTTAGCTAATATCAATTATTACAACAGAAGACATAGGCGATTCTGGGTGCATCCTTTTTGGCTTGCTAATATAGAAGAAAGTGGTGCTTTTAATGTGTTCAAAGAATTAAATATGAACTCGGAAAGATTAAAAAAATATTCTACAGGAGGAGTAGTGAAACATTTAACTTATTGCTACAGAAAGTTGGACCTGCAATTTCTAAAAAGGGCACTAACTTCAGAATTTCAGTTAGTGCTGAAGAACGTCTTCTGATAACTATCAGGCAAATATTTGTTTATAATTATAATTTATGTAGTTCTGCATCTTTTCGGTGACAGAAAAAAATTGTAATCTTGAATGATTGAATTATTTATTATTTCTATTTTTAAATTATTTTAACGATTACAAATAACTGAACATTTAACCACAATTTTATTAACCCTAGAAGTAACAACATATTTTTGGTCATATTGAGTACCAAGAGGGGTGGTGCAAAAATTGACACATGAAATATAAACAATTTTAATATAAAAATATTTGAAGAAAAAGTATGAATTATATCTTTAGTTGTTGGTGATAAGGTTATTAACAAAGGGCATAAGTCATATGTCAGTGAATTTATTTAAACCATTTTAATATAATATATAAAAATGAATTAATTAAATAAAAATAAAACTTAGTTTTATTTGATTTTCATATTTATTAAGATATAATTCAGTTACTGTTGTTTCGGTACACTGTACCTTCTTCAGACATGTTAACAAATTATGAATTGTGTTATTATAGTACATAACAACTGATCTAAGCAACAATACAACAACAATTTATTTTATTTTTTAATTTAACAAAGGAGATTCATTCAAATCAACTTGAGAATTTAACAGTTTATTACTACTTTTCAATTTATTTATTTCTACAGCCTCCACAAGGTCCAACTTCTTACCCTTATCACAAACATGTAAATTTTCAAAATTTGGATCGAAACAATTATTAAATTGGAATAGGTGGTTAGCATATTTTGAATATTTTAAATTTCTGTTATATGCTCTCATGTGTTCCTTTATACGAGAGATGAAAGGTCTACCAGTTTGTCCTATACTGACATTGTCACATGTGCCACCCTTCAATCTATATACACCTGATAATTTTTTCTATTTTTATCTTGGTTTTATTGTTTTTATTATATTTTAAAGTTTTATTAGTTTCAAATGCCACATTAAAGTTCAACTTTTTAAAGTGTTCAGATATTTTACTGGAAATTGGGCCCATAATAAGAACAGTTAAGTCTCATAGACTGTGATGGGCAGGACATGTGGCACAAATGGGGAATGAAAGACATGCATGTAAGCTTCTTGTAGGAAAACCTGAGGGAAAACACCCAGTTGGTAGACCAAGTTTGAGGTGGGAGAATAGCATTAACTATGATTTGAGAGAAGTAGATTATACAAGGAATGATTGGAAAACATTAGCTCAGGATAGGGATGCATGGAGAGCTTATGTCTGTGTGGTCAAGAACCTACAGGCTCGATAGTGCCATTGAGTAAGCATATTGGATAGTGATGCCTTCATTTAAACAATTGTTTGCCTGCTGTGTTCATGCTATTTCTTCCAATTCTTAAATATGCCTATTTTTCCTTTGTTCTCTAACACAACTCCTAATACCCATCAATTAATGAAAAATTTTACAATGTCTTGCCTTAACTCCCTAATTATTAGTCTCAAAGATTTGGTAAAAAAAGATAAAGTGATGCCACAACAGGTCATAGGAGGTCCTTGGGGTAGGAAGAGGTTAAGGCTCCCACTTTTTCTCGACAATTGGCACTTGATGTCAGTCAGGTTGTCAGCCCTACATGACGGCCGCCTTTACTCCCAGAACAAGCGACTGGTTCTCATTTCCGTTAGAGGCTGAGTCAACCCCAGGGACATGGTGTCACCAGAAGGTTTTGTCAATTTAAAAATCCAGATCTCACCGGGACTCGAACCCTCGACTTTCCGGTTTGAGCGTATTGACGTAACCATCT
Organism: Diploptera punctata; assembly: GCA_030220185.1. Classification (NCBI taxonomy): domain Eukaryota; kingdom Metazoa; phylum Arthropoda; class Insecta; order Blattodea; family Blaberidae; genus Diploptera; species Diploptera punctata. The sequence goes on along the minus strand of JASPKZ010008513.1, from coordinate 14,057 downwards.
ACGCTACGGCGTACCCCTACAATATTTATGGTCTGACCGGGAATCGAATCCGGGATCCTATAAACTGTAGCAGAAGCTCTGATCACTAGCCCATGAGGCTTGTATCTCAGAGATATGATGCGACCTTGAGTTTTTGTCGCGGACGAGCGGGTTGGCGGAGAGGACGACAGAGTGCTGATGGACCAAAACCGGCGCACTCGCTCCTTTCCATTCGGTTTAACGGCGCTTTCACGGAGCAGGTAACCATATCATTGCCGTTGTCGGCCAAGGGACATTTTCACACACACCGATAAAACCGGAGGCGGTGACGGCAAAATGTCTCCCTTCAATCGTTTATTAGACCTGATTACTGCCTATTTTCAATTGTTCTTTTTTGTCTATTTGTTTGACAACTACGTAAAATGCAAACACTTCATTCCACGCTCTTTGTTTTTCGATTTTTATAAACAAACACTGCCCGAGGTGAACCAAAAATTAACAGCTACTGCCTCGTAGTACAGTGTTGAGACACTGACGGCTAGGGGAAGACTACATTGATTACAAATTACCTGGTCCTCCAGGTTGGGGTTGTATCAATGGACCAGCTCCTCATTCAACTGAAAAATATACAATGCTAAAAAACCTAAAGACTGGACGGAATTACCTACAACGAACAAGCAGTAAAAGGTTAATGAATACTGGATGTTGGAACGTTGGAAGAAGTAGAAGAGGCAGACTTACAAAACGTTGGATACACGGAATGAGAAGTATGGAAGCTAGAGATTTGAGTGAAGAAGATGCTTTAGACAGGAACTTCTGGCGACAAATCGATTTATTTTGAACGAGAAACGTGTATTGTGGAATATTCCCAGCAAAAAATAAAAACACGGACCACCGCGCTACGGCAACCGATCAAATGAGAGCTTTTACACATGACCAGGTTCGGCAAATTTACCGACCCGGCAAAATGCCGTCGGTATTGAACTCGAAAATTCGGATGCCGGAGAAGTGCTTCTGGTTCATTTTACACATCAGTATTGCAGCTGTTCTCATCGTCATCGTGATCGGTCCTTCATTGGTTTCCTGTATTTCCGTCGTTGCGAAAATGAGTACGATGTTGTGACCTCGATACAACTCGAGGAAAGTAAATCCTGCTTATGGCGATTGTTCATCGCACAACACACATTTTGCCCGCTATTTATTTTGCTTATTACTAGATATGTCGAATTTTCTCATACCTTTCTTTCTTCCTACAACCCATTTCCCTCCCTTAATCACCACTAATGTTTCACTCACTTAAAAAACTCATTTCTTCTCACTGTAGTGGTCAGTACTGGGTTGCAATTACAGTACGTCTCACTGCCAGCTAGGCCGGCAGACGACATGCACGCTACAAGCGATCTATTCATAACCTTATACTTTATTCACCGGTTGTAGGCCTAAAATACAATAACACTAAATTCTATACAAACACATTTTTACGCATTTCTGTGAAGAACACGGGACTCCTAACAGTGAAAATAATATGTTTACACACAATAGAGTACCATACCGAAATGTTGACTTATTTTTTGCTGTCTACGTCACCCACATACGTAAAATAACACCCTACATTCGAGTTAAAGAAATTAATTTTACATTTGGTACATGAAATGTCTTTTCACATTACGAAAAAAGCCTATAAAAATGACTGAAAACTCAGTGAAATTGTTATGAAAACGTGGACATAATTCAGACATTTGTTTTGTTATTAACAGCCATAGATCTTCCATGTTTTTTTTTACGGAAACAATAAAAAACTGAAACCCGCGGTGGTAGTTTAGACTTCAGTTGAGAAATCCACTGATAGAATTTTAACTTACAGGAAAATATTGCAAGTGCATTAAAAGAATGAAATCCCTTGCTGAATATAGCAGATATATTTACACAAATGTGCATTCCTTTCATTATTATAAATATTACAAGCAAAATACATCGATAACACCGGTAATTAAACTTGCCTCGAGATATATTTATCGGAGTTCGACTTATGGATGCTTGTAATTTAAACATAAATTTTCAATAACATATTAGAGATGGACAGAGCATGATACTTGGAGCTGGAACGAACCAAAGTGGTTTAATCCATGCATGCAGAAGAATAACAGATATATTTTACAGTCTAACATAAGTAATTTCTAAAATGTGTTGTGTGTATTCAAATTATTATATAATTTATATCCATAGGGTAAGCCTTTGACAACATTGACTTTCTGTTTTTTCTCTAATTGCTATTTAAAAATCATCATCATCATCATAAAGAATCACATTGATTTCTTATTTTTCTAAATTATATATGCACATTAGTGCACATTCATTAGTATCATTAATTAGATATTAACATTATTGCCATAATGTTGACTAATAGTGACAAAAACTTTTCACTAAGAAAAGCAATTTTCCTAGCAGCCCTAAAATTATAATTATAATTCTGCTTGTTGGAGATAATTATTTAGTAAAGCGTATTGTAACAGAAACCTCCTTAACTCAACACAAATAATTTTTCTCAAACTATTATCAATGTCACCCGCAGATGGTCAAAATAAATTTTGTGTGCAGTATATATAGGAGTTTCCGAAATTTTTATAAGCAATGGAGCACTGGTAGTACTAAGTCATTCATTGAACTTGCACTACTGGCGCTCCATTTTGAAAATTTTTATTTTATATATATTCTATTTTTACTAAAAACAGGAAGTAAATATAAATAAAACCAAATATATGATTACATGTGGCTAGGTTAGGCATTATCGAGAAGAAAAGAATGCACAATTTTTTATAGTTTCAATAAAAACCAACACAAATTGGGCATTGAATTTGGTAGTAATTGCAAAAGTAAAACATCTAATTATGGATTTCAAACTAATAATGATAGAATATGTATCCTAAGAATGATAGGGCATTTTTTAACCTTAATCTAATTAATGTACATGTCCCAACTGAGAAGAACTCTGACAATATAGAAGACAATTTTTATTAAAAACTTATGACTAGAGTCCAGATGTTTAGGCACTTAAAAAATGCAAAATAGGCAGGCAAAAAATGCAATAACAAATAAATTAATATAGGCATTAAAAATTCAAAGTAGGCTCTTACAAAAATGGATAAAATGTAAATTTTTGAAAGCCTTACGTTAAAATAAAATAGTCTATACTCGTTATTTCGCCTAACGGGAGTCATTGAAGTTGAAAATCTATCTGCTAGGCTATTGTCTTATTGCCACTCTTCTCCTAAAATATTCTACGAGATAATTTAAAAAAGAACACTTGAAATTTTCTCTGCAAATGGTACGTGTCATGAAGTTTGTCCACTTCAATGACTTTCATTGAAATACCAAGTTAATTTCGAGAAAATTGTTAAATAGTCATTTATAGGCAGTGTAAGCTGAAAAAGGCAAAATGAACTTCATGGAAAACAACTCTAGGATCGTCGGTATGAACTTATATGAAGAGTCACTTTTACATATCTGTAATAAAAATAACTACAGGCATTTTCCTAACATCCAGTCTCTACTTCCTAGTGATTTAAAATGCACAAGTTGGGAAATAAAATATATATCAACCTACAATAAGCAAATATAGTCTCTCCATAATCATGTCCCTTCCATATTAAACTTCTTATAGGCAAACATCTCGAGTATGGGTGAATACCCAATTAAAAATTTAAGAAAAAAAGTGCTGTACCTTGATATTTGGTGTATTTTAGTTTGTAATGTAAATAGTTATATATTATGTATGTATGTGTTATATTTTATATCGTTGTTTATATATGTAGGTTGTAATCTAAACAATCCCTAACAGCATCTATGATGCTCTGACTGAAGGATGATGATAAATAAAAATAATATAAATGTCAGTAATGATAATGAGTGCAGATTAATTTTGCACAGCATCAAGAGAAACGGTTATTGGAATAGCATTGTTTAAGCAAAAAGGATATTAAATAAAAGCATGTGGAAACACCCAGAAGAAAAACTGTTAATCAGATGGATCACATCCTAAGCAAAAAAAAGACATAAATCTAATGTAACAGATTCCAAGGTCCTTCGTACTTACTTACTCACTGGCACTATCAAACCCGTAGGTTCATGGCCACGCGGACATAAGCTCTCCATGACATCCCTATCCTGAGCTAATGCTTTCCAATCATTCCCTATATAGTCTACTTCCCTCAAATCATAATTAATGATGTTGTCCTCCCACCTCATTCTTGTGTCCACTAACTGGGCTTTTTCCCTCTGGCTTTCCTACAAGAAGCTTCCATGCAAGTCTTTCATTTCCCCATACGCGCAACATTTATGGAGAAGCCACATATAATAAGAAAAGTTAAGTCTCATAGACTGTGATAGACTGTGATGGGCAGGATATGTTGCACATATGGGAAAATAAAGACATGCATGGAAACTTCTTGTAGGGAATCCAGAGGATAAACACCTAGTTGGTAGACCAAGAATGAGGCAGGAGAACAACATTAAACTATGATTTGTACGATGTTGTGAACCACTCGATGCTATTCGTGGAAAGTAAATCCTGCTTATGGCGATTGTTCATCGCACAACACACACATTGTCCGCTCTTTATTTTGCCTATTACTAGATGTCGAATTTTGTCATACCTTTCTTCCTTCCTACCAACCCTTTCCCCTACCCTTAATCACCATAATTTTTCACACACTTAAAAAACTCGTTTCGTCTCAATGTAGTGGTCAGTACTAGATTGCAATTACAGTACGTCTCACTGCCAGCTATCGCCGGCAGACGACATGCAACTCCTCCAAGCGGTCTATTCATAACCTCATACTTAAATTTACCAGTAAGTAGGCCTAAAAAACAATAACACTTAAATTCTATAAAAACACATTCTCATACGCATTTCTGTGAAGAAAAACGGAATTCCTAACATTGAAAATAAATGTTTACACACAAATGAGTACCTATCAAAATGTAGACTTATTATGGAAAACATAAAAAACTGAAACACGCGGTGGTAGTTTAGACTTCAGTTAGAGAAATTCACCGATAGAATTTATAACTTACATAAAATTATTACAAGTGCATTAAAAGAATGAAATCGCTTTGCTGAATATAGCAGATATATTTACACAAATGTGCATCCTTTCATTATTATAATATTACAAAGCAAATACATAGATAACAACCCGGTAATTAAATTGCCTCGAGATATACTCATCGGAGTTCGACTTATGGTGACTGTAATTTAAGCAAAAATTTCAGTAACATATTAGAGATGGACACAGCATGATACTTAAAGCCGGAATGATCCAAAATGGTTTAACATCCTTGCAAGAAGAAGACGAATAACATTTTTTACACGTCTACAGTCAATATAATTTCTGAATGTGTGTATTCAAATTATAATCCTATAATTTACTATTCATAGGTTAAGCCTTTGACAACATTGATTCTCCCGTTTTCTCTAATCGCTATTTAAAAAACATCATCATCATCATCAAGAATCACATTGATTACTTATTTTTCTAATTAGATATGCACATTAGTGCACATTCATTACTATCATTAACTAGATATTAACATTATTGCCATAATGTTGACTAAATTTGTGGCAAAAACTTTCCACTACAGAAAGCAAATTTCCTACTGCCGCCCAACAATTAATAATTATTATTCTGCTTGTTGGAGATAATTTTTAGTAAAAGCATATTGTAAACAGAAACCTCCTTAACTCACACAAATATTTTTTTCTTAAACTATTATCAATGTCACCCTGCAGATGGTCAAAATAAAATTTTGTGCAGTAATATCTAGGAGATTCCGAAATTTTTATAAGCAATAGGCAATGGTAGTACTAAGTCAATGTCATTGAACTCGTATTACCAGTGCTCTATTTGAAAATTTTTAAATTATATATGATTCTATTTTACAAACACTGGAAGTAAATATCAATAAAACCAAATATATGGTTACATGTGGCAAGTGAGGTGTTATCAAGAAGAAAGAATGCACAATTTTTTATAGTTTCAATAAAACCAAACACAAATTGGGCATTGAATTGGTAGTAATTGCAAAAGTAAAACATCTAATTATGGATTTCAAACTAATAATGATAGAATAGGGTATACCTAAGTATGATAGGACATTTTTTTACCTTAATCTAATTAATGCCCATGTCCCAACCGAGGAGAAATCTGACAAAATAGAAGATATTTTTATTAAAAACTTATGACTAGAGCCAGATGTTTAGGCACTTAAAAAATTCAAAATAGGCAGGCAAATATGCCTAAAATATTAATTAGGCATTAAAATTGAAAGTAGGTCTCTTAAAAAAATGGATTAAAATGTAAATTTGACAGCCTTACGTAAAATAAAATAGTCCTATACTCGTTTTTTCCGCCTTCGGGAGTGCATTGAAGTTGAAAATCTATTGCTAGGCTATTGTCTTATTGCCACTCTTCTCCTAAAATATTCTACGAGAATAATTTTATAAAAAAAACACTTGAAAATTTTCTCTGCAATGGTACGTGTCATGAAGTTTGTCCACTTCAATTGATTTCATTGAAATACCAAGTTAATTTCGAGAAAATGGTAATAGTCATTTAAGGCATTGTAGCTGAAATAGGCAAAATCAACTTCATGGAAAACAACTCTAGGATCGTCGGTATGAACTTATGATGAGTCACTTTTACAATATCTGAATAACTACAGGCATTTTCCCTAATGTCAAGTCTCTACTTCTCCAGGTGATTTAAATGCACAAGTTGGGAAATAAAATATATTTCAAACTACAATAAGCAAATATAGTCTCCCATAATCATCTCCCTTCCAATATTAAACTTTTTATAGGCAAACAAGAACATTTCATTATGCCGAGTTATGAGTGAATATCTAAATAAAAATTTAAGTAAAAAATTTGTGAAGAAATGTGCTGTACCTTGATATTTGGTGTATGTTTAGTTGAATGGTAAATAGTATATATTATGTATGTAGTGTTATTATTTAATATCGTTGTTTATATATGTAGGTTGTAATCTGTACAAGTCTTAAAGCATCTATGAGGCTCTGAAGGAATAATAATAAAATAAAAATAATATAAATGTCAGTATGATAATGAGTGCAGATTAATTTTGCACAGTCATCAAGAGAAATGGTTATTGGAAATAGCATTGTTTAAGCAAAAGGAATTAATAAAAAGATTGTAAACCACCAGAAGGAAAAACTGTTAATCAGATGGATCACATAAAAAGCAGCAAAAAAGACATAAAATCTAAGTAACGGATGTCTGGTCCTTCTTACTTACTTACTCGCGGCACATCGAAACCCGTAGGTTCATGGCCGCGCGGACATAAGCTCTCATACATCCCTATCCTGAGCTAATGTTTTCCAATCATTCCCTGTATAGTCTACTTCCTTCAAATCATAATTAATGTTTCTTCTCCCAACCTCATTCTTGGTCTACCAACTGGGCGTTTTCCCTCTGGCTTTCCTACAAGAAGATTCCATGCAAGTCTTTCATTCCCCATACATGCAACATTTATAGGAAGCCAGATATAATAAGAACAGTTAAGTCTCATAGACTGTGATGGGCAGGACATGTGGCACAAATGGTGAATGAAAGATGTGCATGGAAGCTTCTTGGTAGGAAAACATGAGGGAAAACACCCAGTTGGTAGACCAAGTTTGAAGTCAAGAATAGCGGTAACTATGATTTGAGAGAAGTAGATATACAAGGAATGATTGGAAAACATTAGCTCAAGATAGGGACGCATGGAGACTTATGTCCATGGTGGTCATGAACCTATAGGCTCGATAGTGTCATTGAGTTAGGTTAGTTACCATATTGGATAGTTGATGATGCCTCATTTAAGAATTATTGACCTGCTGTGTTTTATGCCATTTCTTCCAGTTCTTAAATATGTCTATTTTTCCTTTGTTCTCTAACACAACGTCCTAATACCCATCAAATAATGAAGCATTTTTACAATTTCTTGCCTGTAACACCCTAACTGTTAGTCTCAGAGAGTTGGCAAAAAAAAAGATAAAGGATGCCACCACAGGTCTATAGGAGGTCCTTGCGGTAGTAGGAGGTTAAGGCTCCCACCTTTTTCTAGAACAATCGGCACTTTTTGTCAGCCAGGTTGTCAGCCCTACACGTGACGCCCACCTTAACTCCCAGAACAAGCGTCTGGTTCTCATTTCCTTTAGAGGCTGGGTGAATCCCACGGTCATGGTTGTCACCAGAAGATTTGGTCAATTTAAAAATACAGATCTCACCGCGACTCGAACCCTCGACCTTCCGGTGTTGTAGCGTATGACGTAAACATCTACGCTAAGGTGTGCCGCCTACAAAATCTATGGTCTGACCGGGACTCGAAACCGGGACCCTATAAACTGTGAAGAAGCTTGATCACTAGCCCATGAGGCTTGTGTCCTCAGAGATATGATGCGACCTTGAGTTTTTGTCGCGGACGAGCGGTTTGGCGGAGAGGGCCCCAGAGTGCTGATGGACAAAACCGGGCGCACTCGCTCCTTTCCATTCAGTTTAAAGGCGCTTCACGGCCGGTAATCATATCATTGCCGTTTCGCCAAGAGACATTTCACACACCGGAGCCGGTGACGGCCAATTGTATCCTTCAACCGTTATTAGACCTGATTACTGCCTATTTTAAGTGGTTCTTTTGTCTTGGGTTGACACTCGAAAAAGACACAAACTTCTTCCACGCCTTTGTGTTTCGATGTTGATAAAACAACACGCCCGAGGTGAATAAAAAATTAAAGCTACTGCCTTGTACTTCTGTTGAGTCACTAAGGCTAGAGGAGACAACGTTGATACAAATTACTTGCTCCCAGGTTGGGGATTATAGCAATGGATCGCTCCTCATTAACTGAAAATATACAGATAAAAAACTAAAGACTGGCGGGAATTACCTACAACGACAAGCAGAAAAGTTAATGAACCGGGAGTTGGAACGTTGGAAGAAGGAAAAGGCAGACTAAAACGTTGGTACACGAATGAGAAGTATGAAGCTAGAAGTTGAAGTTAAAAGGATTTAGACGGAACTTATGGCGACAAATCGATTTATTTTGAACGAGAACGTGTAGGAGGAATATCCCAGTAAAAAAAAAAAAACCACGGACCACCGCGCTCCGGCAACGATCAAATGAGAGCTTTACACATGACCAGTTCGGCAAATTTAAACGACCGGCAGGCGACACTGCAATTGCCAGGTCGAGATTGATCTCGAAAAAGCGGAATGCGGACATTGTGATTAGGGTTCATTTTACACATCAGTATTGAGATCTGTTCTCATCGTATCGTTGGTCGTCCTTCATTGGTTTCCTGTTATTTCCATCGTTGCGGAAATGAGTACGATGTTGACCTCGATACAACTCGACGGAAAGTAAATCTGCTTATGGCGATTGTTCTCGCACAAACCACACTTTGCCACGCTCTTTATTCTACCGATAATAGATATGTCAATTTTGTATACCTTTCTTTCTTCCTACAAACCCTTTCCCATCCCTTAATCTCCACTAAATGTTTCATCACTTTAAAAACTAAGTTTCTTCTCCATGTAGTGGTCAGTAATAGATTGCAATTACGAGATATCTCACTGCCAGCTAGGCCGGCAGACGACATGCCACGCACACGCGGTCTCTCTTCATTACATGTATACTTTATTCACGGTTGAGGACTTAAAATGACAATAACACTAACTTCTAGAAAAAACAATTTAAGCATTTCTGTGACGAACACGGCACTCCTACAGTGACAATAATATGTTGACACACAATTAAGGTACCTACGAAATGTTGACTCTTATTTTTTGCTTGTCTACGTCACCCACATTACGTAAAATAAACCCCCATCGAAGTTAAAGAAATTAAATTTATACATTTGGTAGAATGTCTTTCCCACATTAACGAAAAAAGCCATATAAAAATGATGAAAAACTCAGTGAAATTGTTATGAAAACGTGGATCATTCCGCCATTTGTTTTGTTTTAACAGCATAAGCTCGGTCCAAGGTTTTTTTTGACGGACACAATAAAAAAAATGAAACCCCGCGGTGGTCGTTAGACTTCGTTGAGAAATCCAATGAAGAATATTTAATTAAAGGAAATATTACAAGGGCATTAAAAGAATGAAATCGCTTGCTGAATATAGAGATATATTTACACAAATGTGCCTTCCTTTCATTATATAAATAGTACAAGCAAATACATCGATAACACGGTATTAAACTAATGCCTCGAGATAATTTATCGGAGTATCGACGATGGATGATTGTCTGTAATTTAAACATAAATTTTCAATAAATTTTTGAATAACAATATTAGAGATGGAAAGAGCCTGATGGTTTGTTTAATCCTTGCATGCAGAAGAATAACAGCTATTTACAGTCTACTAAGTAATTTTAAATTGTGTTGTGGTATTCAAATATTATATAATTATATCCATGGTAAGCCTTTGACAACATGACTTTCTTTTTTCTCTAATGCTATTTAAAATCATAATCATCTCATAAGAATCACATTGCTTTCTGATTTTTCTAATTTATATGCCATTAGTGCACATTCATTAGTTATCATTAATTAGTATTAAATTATGCCATAATGTGACTATAGTGACAAAAACTTTCACTAAGAAAGCAATTTCCTACGCCTAAAATATAATTTATTTGTTGGTGGAGATAATATTTAGTAAAAGTGTATTGTAACAGAAACCTCCTTACCTCAACAAATATTTTTTCTCAAATATATCAATGTCCCCGCAATGGTCAAATAAAATTTTGTGCAGTCTATATAGGAGTTCCGAAATTTTTATAAGCAATGGAGCACTGTTAGTATAAGTCATTCATTGAACTGCACTACTGGCGCTCATTTGACAATTTTTATTTTATATATATTCTATTTACTAAAACAGGAAGTAAATATAAATAAAACCAAATATAGATTTATGTGTGTAGGTTAGGCATTATCGAGAAGAAAGCATGCACAATTTTTAAGTTTCAATAAAACCAACACAAATGGGCAGAATTTGTAGTAATGCAAAAGTAAAAATCTAATTAGGTTTCAAACTACTAAGTAGAATATATGTTTTCCTAAGATGATAGGAATTTTTAACCTTAATTGCTAATGTCCATGTCCCACTGAGAGAATCGACAATATGAAGCTTTATTTTTATTAAAAACTTATGACTAGAGTCCCAGATGTTAGGCACTAAAAAATTAAAGTAGGCAGGCAAAAGGCACAAAAATAATAATATAGGCACTATAAAATTTCAAATAGGCTTTACAAAACTGGATTACAACGAAATTTGACGCCTTACCTTAAAATAATAGTCAATACTGTTATTTCTCCTAACGAGAGTGGCATTGAGGGGAAATCTACGTGCTAGGTATTGTCTACTGCCATCTTCTCCTAAAATATTCTCGAGATAATTTATAAAAAGAACACTTGAAATTTCTCTGCAATTGTACGTGTCATGAAGTTGTCCTTTCAATTGATTTCATTGAAATCCAGTTAATTTAGAGAAAAATGGTAATTATAACTTTAGGCATTGTAAGCTAAAATAGCATTTATAGGCAAATGACTTCATGGAAAACAACTTAGGGTATCGGTATGAACTTATGAAGCACTTTTACAGTATCTGTAAAAATAACTACAGGCATTTCCTTACTCCGTCTCTACTCCAGGTGATTTAAAGCACAGTTGGAAATAAAATATATATCAACGTACAATAAGCAAATTAGTCTCCATAATCATCTCCCTTCCAATATAAATTCTTAAGGCAAACAAGAACATTTATATCACGCGTATGGGTGATACCTAAATTAAAATTAAGTAAAAAATTGATAGAAAGTGCTGTATTTTTATATTTGGTGTATTTTAGTTGTAATGTATGTAGTTTATATTTTATTATGTGGTTATATTTATATGTTTTTTTTTTTGTAGGTTAATCTGAACAAGTCCTAAGCATCTATGATGCTTGAAGGATGATGATTAAATACCATAATAGAATGTCAGTAATGATATGAGTGCAGATTAATTTGCACAGCATCAAGAGAACGGTTATTGAATAGCATGTTAAGCAAACGGATATTAATACAGCATGTGGGAACCCAGCAGAAAGAAAAACTGTTAATCAGATGGATCACATCATAAGCAGAAAAAAGACATAAATCTAATGTAACAGATTGTGGTTCCTTCTTACTACTACTCACTGGACTATCAACCCGTAGGTCCTGGCGCGCGGAAATACGTCTCCATACATCCCTATTCTTAGCTAATGCTTTCCAATCATTCCCTGTATGGCTACTCCCTAAATTATAATTAAGTTGTTCTCCCACCTCATTCTTGGTCATAACTGGCTTTTTCCTCGGCTTCCTACAAAAAACTTCATGCAAGTCTTCATTCCCCATCCACGCAACATTTATAGGCAGCCAGATATAATAGAAACGTAAGTTCATGAATGATGGGCGGACATGTTGCACATGGGGATGAAAGACCGCATGAAGCTCTGTAGGAAGCCGAGGAAAAACGCCCAGTGGTGACCAGGAATGAGGAGGCGAACACATTAACTATGATTTGTACGATGTGACCTCAATGCAATTGTGGAAAGTACAATCCTGCTTAGGCGGCTGTTCATCGCCAACACCAACATTGTCCGCTCTTTTTTGCCTATTAATAGATGTCGAATTGTCCTCCTTTCTTCCTTCTACAAACCCTTTCCCTTCTTATCACGGTAATTTTCACTCACTAAAACTCGTTTCTTCTCAAGAGTGGTCCGTACTAGTTGCAATTACGTAAGTCTCACTGCCAGCTAGGCGGCAGCGACTGCATGCTCAAGTGGTCTATCATAACCTCATACATTTACCGGTAGTAGGCCTACATACAATAAACACAAATTTATAAAACACTTTTTACGCATTCTGTGAAGAACAGGGGATTCCTAACAGTCGAAAATATGATTACACACAATACAGTACTATCGACAAGTAGACTTTGAGTAACAATTAAACACTGAACCCGCGGTGGTAGTTTGACTTCATTAGAGAAAATCACCGATAGAATTTTAACTTATAGGAATTAAAGTGCTTGTTGAATCTTTTTTTATAGCAGATCTATTACACAACTGTGCATCCTTCATATTATATATTTCAAGCAAATACATCGCTAACACGGTAATAAAATTGCCTCGAGATATATTTATCGGAGTTCGACTATGGATGATGTAATTTAAACATAAATTCAATAACTATTAGAGATGGACACCGCAGTACTTGAAGCCGGAACGAACCAAAAGGTTTATCCTGAAGAGAGAATAACATTTTTTACAGTCTACAGTCAATAATTTCTGAATGGTGATTCAAATTATATCCTCTATTTATATTCATAGGTTAGCCTGCCAACATTGATTCTCCATTTTTCTTTAATGCTATTTAAACAACATCCTCTTATGATAAGAATCACATGATTATTTATTTTTCTTAGATATGCACATAGTGCAATTTAGTCTATATTAACTATAATTAAATTAGCCATAATGTGACTATTTGTGGCAAACACTTTCCACTAAGAAAGCAATTTGCTAGCAGCCCTAAAATTATCAAATTATTTGCTTGTTGGCGATAATTTTAGTAACAGCATATTGTAACAAACCTCCTCACTCACAAAATATTTTTCTTAAACATTATCAATGTCACCGCAGATGGTCAAAATAAAATTTTGTGCAGTATATATAGGAGTTCCGAAATTGTTATAAGCAATAGGCATTGTTAGTCTAGTCTTCATTGAACTCGTATACCAGTGCTCTATTTTGAAAATTTTTATTTATATATATATTTATTTACTAAAACTGGAAGTAAGTAAATAAAAAACCACATATTGGTTCCATGTGGCTAGGTGAGGGTTATCAAGAAGAAAGAATGCACAATTTTTTATAGTTTCACATAAAAACAACAAAAATTGGGCATTGAATTTGTAGAATTGCAAACGTAAAACATCTAATTATTATTTCAAACTAATATGATGAATATGTATCCTAAGTATGCTAGACATTTT
>JASPKZ010008512.1:0-46264 GCA_030220185.1 Diploptera punctata | reverse complement strand
TGATGCCTTTAAAATTTGGGGGGGGAAATGAAATGTTAAATAAATTTGCGTCCATATTTTCCCTGAAATTAAAGAGATTTGGTAGTTTTATGTGTGAGTGAGAGAGAGGGAAATGGTTTTTACTAATTCCATTATCAAAAAAATTGCGTAAGCAGGCAGTGTGTGTCGTGTCTCCTGGCTCAGTGTTCCTCACATTTTGGATGCTGTGAAATTAAGGTAACTGTTTTAAAATTGGATATAGTTAAGAGGTTAAAGCATATTTTCGGGCTTTGATATTTGGGGTTGAGTGATGACTGTCGCAGGTAAGATCACAAATAAAGATTGGACTATGGTATTTGGTGTTGACCATTTCAGTTCATTAAGTTTGGACTTGGGATTAACTAAGTGAACGCAGATGAAAACTGATTTTGACTCCTAATTTTATGGCAGAGTGGTCGTGGATAGTTCCTACTATGGATGTATTTTATCACAGGCGATCGATAGTACGTTGTGTCAAGTGGGCAAGTACTGTATGTTATTTTGAGAGATGTATAAAACATTTAAGAATTATCGCTCTCTCTTAGAAGATGTATGCTATTTTTAGCCTATTATTGTTCGGGATGTATTCTTAAATGTATTCAGTATACTCCTTGGTTACTTTATACATATGTTAATCTCAAAATTGAAGAAAAAATAGTTAAAGATTGAGAAACGAGATATCTCATAGGAAAAAAGTTAGAAGAAAGAATGTACAATAACTAAAATATCTATGATTTATTGACTGTCCTGGGATAAATTATTGGCTGAATAAAAATGAAACGATAATTATAAAACCTATCATGTGGCTGTTTATTAATGTAACTGACGGTATTTGGAAAATTTGCGATCTACATTTTGCTGTCCTAATTATGCGCAAAACTACGAAGAAGAATGGGAAAGGTATCAATACATTTTGGATGATAATTAGTTTATCAGTACATCTCATATATAAACTTAATAAGCTATAAAAATGAATATTAAATAAATTGTACAGTTGTTATAATATGTATATAGTAACTAGGAATTGATACTATCAGGTATATTGATTTAGGTGGAATTTTTTTAGTAACTGAATGAGCCTACAGAATTATGAAAAAGTGGTTGCGTCAGAAGGTTTTAAAGAGGATAATTTAATAATTAAGATTATATTTAGTCTATGTATTAAACTTCTTATGGGTGTTTTTTGTTGAACATATGTTTCAAGGGTTATGAGCCCCCATCCTTGAACGATTAGAGACTGATTTTTCTCAAGTTGGTCTGCCCTAATTGTGACTCCTGCTCCCTCTTGCCTGTGGTCCAATTAACTTGCTAGTGATGTTTCCTTTCTTCGGGAATTTCAAAATTCATATTTATTTCCTTGTTCTTCTGTATGTAGATTTTTCCCATATGGTAGGTTCATTTTTATTTTGTGTCCTTTTTTTTAAAAAGGGGGGAAGTAGAAAATTCTGCATTAGCTGCTCACGTTTGGTGAGAAAAAACAGAAAATAGATGTAAATACAAAATTATTAAAACAAAAATAAAAAATAAAGTCAGCATATGGGAAAATACATATAGAAGAATTATGAATTTAAAAATTCGCGAGAAAGGAAACTCACTAGCAAGTCATTGGACTACAGGCAGAGGGAGCAGGAGTCAAGAATCAGGCCGGAGAAGTGAGAAAGATGAATATGAGCTGAGAAGCCTTGAAACATATGTGAACAAAAACAACCATGATACAGTTCACGACTATTTGAAAGTTCCGAGGTAGAGGGAGGGGAAGTTGCGCAGAGCAAAGGGAGGAGACACAAAAGAGAGGAAATTGGCATACTTCATTACTCTCATTGTAGAGGGTGGGTAACAGCGCAGCTGTTTCGTACCGAAATAGCAACTTTCGGTACAATACAACCAATATTTTTACTTATATTAAATTTCCGATCATATATAGGAGGTTAACTTAACAGTTCAAAAGCGTGTATATTTTGTTTTTGATGTTTTAAAATGGTGATTCTTATGGAAAACGCATAAGAAGAATTTTTGTATATAATTTGCATGATCTACAACTTTTGTCTGTCCTCTTTGTATGATAAAAGTTATAATTTTCGGTGAAAAATTGCAGAAATCCCATATTTGCGAACTTTGACCTTGAATAACTTTTTTTGCAGATGCGGGATGTATGGGGATTTTTCACATTTCATTTATAAATTGTGTTCCCAACATTTATACAAATTTTCATCTGTTGTGCGAATTTTTGCAAGCCTACCCCTATTTTGTGTAGGTACCTGATCGGGCTAGTTGAATGTTATGGGAAGGTCACATGTAGAAGATGTATTATGTTTATGGGGAGTTTGTTGTATCCGATTTAATGTGAAACGTGGCGAGAAGTTAATTTTTACAAGGAATACTATTGCTATAAGAGAAGTTTCTGTTAATTTGTAAGTTTTTGAATTATGAAGTATGTTAGACATTAACATGTCATTGATTGTTTTTTATTGTTCATAGTTTGCGGGTATAATTTTTGCCCTGAGATATTATTAAGTTTGAATTGTTTAAATTGTTTTTTTTTTTATGTTTTAGTGAAAGAAGATTGCCAGTAGTTTTAATGATTGTGTTAACATAGTGTATATTGTTGAAGGAAATAAAAGAAATAAGTTGGAAACGTGGAATGAACGAATGTGTAAAAGAGAGATAATGGGTCGTCGTGTGGCAGAGGTGCATGTGGTATGCACGTTAGTGATTTCTGTTGAGGTATTGTGGATTGATGTGGAGGTTTGTATGTAAAACGAAACGTTGAATGGTGGATGAAAGAAAGGAATCTTTGATGTTGAGTCTGTAACTTTCCGTGTGGCAGTTAGGAGAATGGAAGAGATGTTGCCCGCGAAGTAAAAATGGTTGGGAAAACCGGGCCGGGGGGGAATATTCATATTAATTTTGAGGGTATTACTTATACATTTTAAACATGTTATCCATACCTATACGAAACACGTGCATCCAATTTAAATTCAAAATAATATGCTAATAAGTGAGTTATCTGAGAAGATGACGGCGACAAGTTATATCTATGATGTGACGCATATGTCAGTAAAAATGGTAGAATAAGAAAGAGAAAACGCATATTGTATAATTATACAGTCAGAGAAAAAAAATCGTAACTGATTCAGTGTTGAGTATTATTTTACATTTAACGTTATTTTCCGTTACATTATTTGAGTGTTTCAATTATTCTGGTAGAATTGACGGAAGTGTGGTGGAATGAATTTGTGCAATGCTATGAAGACTTGACTGATATCTTTTGTTATTTTTGTTAGAGATTGATGAGTATTGTGTTGAAAAGTAAGTTTAAAAAATGAATAAAACATGCCTGGATAGTTATTACATTGATCACACCACACTGTGATACATCGGAATGTACTGAAAACTTAACTTTTGATTTTTGTGCGTTAGAAGTATGAATCGTGTTTAGGTGTGAATATGACAGGTTGATGGTTTGGATGAATTGTGAAGGAAAGTTTGATGCGAGTGAAATTCTGGATGAATTCTGGTGAGTTGAAATTTTTGTTTTCATTAGAGAAGTGTGTGACGTGTGCGTTTAATGAGTGATGTAAGTGAGTGGTTGTGGGGTGTAAGGTTAGGCCGCCTCCTCGTGGTGCACCCTGGTAACGCTAAATGGCCTACAAAGATGTCATGGAGTTTAATATGGGAACAGATGTGTTCCATTGATTTAACAGGGTAAATCTGTATGTTTTACGAGACAGTGGTCCTGGGGTTCGAGGCCCTGAAGGCTATGAACATGATGCCCGAACTGGGCGATGGTTATCGCAGTATGACGTAGTGAAGTTTTGGAACGTGTAGTGAACCAGAGGTAGTAAAGTTGATAGTTGGAGCCTGCGCATTGCAGTAGTGACGTCAACATCTGCAATTGCGGCAAAGGGCCGTGGCGTAATTAGCCATGAAGATCATAAGTATCAGGGACGAGGTGAGTTCCGATATTTGTGTTTCATGAATGTGAGGTTTTATACGTTAAGAAAAATATTTTATAGTGTTAATAATTTTGGGTGTATTGGGGGCATTTATTTTTTATAATTAGTTTCATTATGTGATGTTCATTAATAATCTTTGGTTAATATGTTAATGGTACTTAAATTGTGAAGGAGAAAGATTTGTGTTCGGTAGTAGGAAATATAGGTGGAAATATAGGTGAGTAATGTAGTGTGTCTCGCGCGCCGTAGCCGGGTGGTTAAGGCAGGGAGTCTTTGCGCTGGTTCGAGTCTCCATGGGGGGGAATACATTTTTTCATGGTATTTCCGCCAGCATCGTGAGGCATTTGGATACAATAAGTAGCGGCTCCAGGTTGAGAAACCCCTATATAACGGCTGGGGGACCGACATACTGACCACATGTCACCCCTACAACTGGCTGATGGCCATTCACCTTTATGATTGATACATATGGATGTGAGGTCAGCAGCCGACTGGGGCTCAACTGCACTTCTAACTATCTCAAAATTTTTCTATATTGTTGTAATTTATAGCTTTTTGTCTGTACTTACCATCATTTTCTAGTATTTTAAAATGTTTTAAAACAATTTTAATTATAATATATTTAGACAATTTTAAAGTATTTATTTAAAAAGGCAAATCGCAATATTATGAGACTGTTGACGCTAACTGCTATTTTTCTGCACAGAGTATATTACTTAGTCTATCGCTGGTTGGATCAGCGTTAGGGAGTGATAAGTAAGTGTACAACACCCATTTTTAATAAACGTTTGGTAACTAACATGATGTTGTGGGTTATCAGTCAATGATAACGTTATGCGCTGCTAACCGTGTATTCGCAGTTCTTTGCAGTTTTTGAGATAGTGTAAGTGCGGTTTTTTCCGCCTGCTGGTAGGCTACGGGGCATTGTAGGTCTGCCGCGTCAGGGAGTAGGTAAAGGTGTAGTGTGGGGAAATATATGTTAACAGATTCGTACTTGTAACATTATAATGATAGGATTTAGGAAGGGCGTTAAATATAAGTTAGGATATGCTGAAAACGTAAACACATGTCGGTAGGGAATAATTGTACGTTGGATTTTTTTTTGTTGTATAGGTAAAATGTTGGCTTTTGCATTTATTAGGGTATTAGAAGTGTACCGTCGTGGTTTCCGAGGTAGCGCGCTGCCTTGTCACGCAGCGGTGCCCGGGTTCGATTGCCGGTCGAGACAGACTCCTGGGTAAGGTTTTTTCGGTTTTTTTTTCCTGATCTGTAAGACAATGTCGCGAAGCTTTATGGCCCAACGGTCGCAGAAATCATCCGGCCATCATCATCATCCTTCACCGGTGTGGAAAGCAACGGAAGCTACCACACCTATAGTCTCCTGGTAAGCTGAAATCATAGCATTAAATGCTATATGATTGCAGTGGAAGATCTGACCTGGGGAGAATTACTATGGATGATGGTGGATGGATGGATGGATGGATATATTGTGTTAATTGTTTAATTTTTGTTGTCGTCTTGGGTCGTGATTGCACTGATTTGTGGGGTAGTTTTTTGTTCTGTTCTACTTGTAAGGTATATTATTTGCTGTAGTACTTTGGCAATTGTTATCGAGTTGATATTTCTAATATGTGCATGCCAATGTTGTTTTTTATCTTATATGTCTATTCTGGTCGGATAAAGTTTCCAATAATTGTTTTTTACGGTGTGTTGTTTGTTTGTGACTTATAAATGTTATAAGGATGTTAGTGTTTTGGTGTTAGTATGTTTTTAAAATGTTAATTTTGTTGGAGATTGTATCACTAACATAACCAGCAGTTTGTCTTTACTAAGCTGTTGTGTAAGTTTTTGTTGTGTATGTAAGTGATTGTTGTTGTTCAATAATTTTACTATACTATTGGGTGTAGCATGATTTTTTCTATGTATATTTAAACAATAAATTGTTAGTTTTTTCATTTGATTGTTATGTTGTGTTAGGTTATAATTATTTTTACTAACATTAAATATAGTTTGTATATTTTGAAAATTGGTTTGTTGTATCATAGTATTTCTCAACGGTTTGAATATTTTTTTTGTACGTTATTTGTAATATATTTGTATATTTTCTTGTATGGATTTATTGTTTAGTTTGAAGAACTTTCGCCACTTTTTAATTTTATTTTCGAACGTGGTTGGCTGGTTGGTTAGTTAGTTTTAATGATTTGCTTCTTGTGTTATTAGTTGGGGTCTTTTTTTTTTTAAGCTGAGAAAATATTTGTGCATATTATTAGAATATTTTGCAGTATTAATTTTTTGTATTAAGTATCCCGTATGTAGCCGTGTTTGGAGTGTTTTTTGTAATTGTAATGAGTTTGTGTTGTTTTTAAGATGTGAATTTATATTTTAAAAATGCTTTTTATTTTTTCTTTACATATATTTTATAGTTTGTTTTGGGAAGTAGAGCGATTTACTGCAATTTTGTCTGGGTTTCACGATGCGTTTGCTTAATGTTTAATGCTTGTTTTGTAGTTTGTTGTATGTATTTCCTTAATTTATGTTAACCTTCGTTGAGCATCGTGATCGTTCGTTGGATTTTGTCAGATTTTTTTCTGGTAATAATCTGGGTTACAAAGAGTTTTACTTTGTTTGTGTTTTTAATGAAATAAAAATAAAACGTAGTTTTATTTGATTTTCATATTTATTAAGATATAATTCAGTGACAGCTGTTTCGGTACACTGTACCTTCTTCAGACATGTTAACAAATTAATGATTGTGTTCCAACTGATGTAGCAACAATATTTAATTTTTTAATTTAACAAAGGGGATTCATTAATCAATTGAGAATTAAGAGTTTCTTAGTACTTTTCAATTTATTTGTTTAATTTGTTTTGTATAGTTTTTCCCCGATACTAAAGTATGGTCACTACGAACTGAATGTTGTGGCGTGTAAAATTAGGGAGTCATTGATATGTTAAGACGTAGCTAATTGTTGAGTTGTGTGTAGTTATTGTTGTGGAATATTGTCGTTGTGAGCGGTTTGGAGGTGGTGTGGTTTGAGTAATTGGAATTTTATACGTCGGAGTACGTAGTAGGCTGGTGAGGATGCACTTTTGTGTGGTGTTTGCTTACAGATGTGTTCGGGATGGAAGGCTGCCAGTAATTACGCTACCGTGTTATAGGTGAGGCAATGTATTGCTCTGTGTGGAAATAGAAGTTAAGGGTAGTAATAGAAATTGTATTTATCTACTTAAGAAAAGAAAGAAAGAAAGTGTAGATAATTTTGAAACCTTGAGTTAATGAATATGGGAGATGTATACAATTTGTATTACGCACATAATCAACTGAATTATCGGTAAATGAGTAATTTCGCAGCTGAAGATACCATTTACAATTTATAATGATGGCGCCAGAAGCGAGTAATGAGATGCGGTCCAAATTTGGAAATTTTATTGTAATTCTGGCCAGCCTGACATGATTAACGAGGACAAAAAGTTATCAACAAAGTTACCATTTTTGGAAAATAATTTTGAAACAAGTAGATAGTAAAATTTAACACCGGTAATGGATATTAGCGATTTATCTGTTGATTGCGAGACAGATTAAATATCATTTCTTTAAAATGGGATACAAAAAATTAACGAATATATTATGATGTTAACTAACAGTATTACATATTCGGAAGCATGATCGTGTAGTAAGGAATACATTGCCATATTTATATTTCAGTGATTATAATGTATGAATATATATTAAATACTGTGCGTGTTATCTGCCAATCACAGCGGAGAGTCATGTTTCTGTGATGTGAGAACAAATCACAGTAGTGGGTGTGGCGTTAATATTCTCCTTTTGTCTGATCCAAATTTCTTTCTTCTTTGGGCGCGCACAAACGGAAAAATTGATGATATAGGTGGACAAAAAATTAATGACATCGCTACTATTAGACATATTTTGACAAAACTTCAGGGGAGTTGTTAACCATTCCATTTTCTTGCACGTACATTACTTTTGTTTGAAAAAGTCACCGCTTAGAGGAGGGTGATATTTTATAAAATTAAAACTGGTGGGTGTCCTATTAGACATATTTTAACGAAATTGAACATTTCCGTATTTATAAATATTATGTCACTTAAGTCACGTGGAATATGTAGTATACTTCATCTTGTACAAGCACTGTATAATGTGGAATATGTTATAGCGCTCCCTGTTATCAGGATAAGACTGTTGTTTGATTGACTGACTGACTGAAGTATGGGACATCGTAATGTCCCTGACAGTATAGGGTCTTACTTTATGCCCTTTTTGTCAGTGGCTAGATATAGGAGGAGGTTGATTATTCTTGTTTTTCAATACGATGGTGTATTAAATTTGGTAGTATTTGCACCGGAGGGATCAGTGCTCTGATGTTAGTTGTAGGTTTTCTGAGGGCGCCTCCGATGGTTTTTAGTTGTGAAATTTGTTATGTGGTGGGTTTAGGTGCACCCCGTTACCTTTGTTGTACGGTTAATAAGTTTGATAGCTTTTTCTGAAGTATGACGGTTCGATTGGCATCACGTTTTTAATCTTGGTGGTGATTTATTTGTGGCGATGTTCATTATATCAGCAAGTTTGCTTTTCATTCTTCCTTAGACACTTACGAGTAACGTAAGCAATTTGATGTGGAGACGTTATGTTACAAAAAAGTTTTGTTGGTCTTTCTTGTTTTTCCTTAATGGTGTCTATTTAGTTTTTGTTTGTAAATGTTTCATTTATTTGTCTACTTTCCTTGCAGTAGACAATTAGGATTGACGTTACGTTTTATATGTCAGAACGGCAGTTAGTTGGTGTACATTTCTTGAGAACAGTTGGTAGTGGAGAATTTAAAAAAATGGTCGTGTTTAAGTAGTAAAAATGGTTAATATTTTGTGATTATCACAGTGTCCTCCGAATGACTAATATGAGTGCAAGGACGGCTGCCTGTAAAGAAAAGGCTTCTTTTGATAAAGTGATTAAAAGTGATATGTAATATTTTGTATAGCCTAAGTAGCTAAACGCGGCGGTGCGCTGGTGCAATGCTTGCGCGGGAATCTGCTTATGCCGATCATGAATGAGAGACAAAAAGGGTTATTGTGAGTTATCCGTAAAAGATAAACACACTATGCTGTCACTGACTTTTGAGTAGTTTTTTTTTTTTAGATATTGAATACAATTCTGTGTACAATAAGTTGGTGTATTTGTTATGGTTTAGGCAGCGTTAGTCATTTAAGTGTCAAAATAAGGAATTTTATTTCACGTGTTTCACTATAAAGGGTGATTTTTAGGGGTGACGGGGTTGAGTATTACAATTGTCGTCACGGGAAAGTCGTGAAAAATTTTGCAAAAAAAAAACGCATCAAAATTGGATGAACGGTATGGGCGCGCATAGAATACAAATAGAGAAACCAACAAACAAATGAAGATGTGTTAGATAACCTAAATTAGTGTGGAAAACATGCTACCATAGAGAGAAAAGGTGGAGGAGGATAGACTTTTTTAAAACTTTTATCAAATCTTATTGTTTGTTTTTAATTTTATGTAATTGGATTACTTTGTATAATGCTTCATAAATCAATTAAACGTAGTTAGTGTATTGTGATAGGGCGTACATTTCGTGTGATCTCTGCTTAGAGTGGAAATTGTGGGAATATCACATTTAGGTGTCTTGGAATTTTGTACATAACTTCCGCCGTGTATTTGTCCTGTTAATGGAAAACAAAATGGCATGAGTTAAGAGGAAATAATGTTGTATTATAATATTAATAATAAGTAATATTGTATTACATTGTGGTGATCCCTCACAAGATTCGTAAGTACCAATTCCCTTTCATAAAAAAAAAAAAAAAAAAAAGAAATTGAACTTCTATTACTAATACGTATATTTGAATGAAAGTTTAGTTTAAATAAATGAACAGCGGTCGTGATTAATTATAATGTACTAATACAAGTATAAAATTTCTTTCTCGATTATTACATAACTTCAAGTATTAAGATGATTGACTTAACTTAAAATGTGGAAAATTAAGTCCATAGTGAGACGCATTTTGCATACATTATAGTAGAGAATGAACTAGCGGAATTATTGTATGTATCCACTTATTTTCAGATAATCAGAAATAATTTTGGGTGTATTGGTTTTGATTTTATTGTATTTTGTTGCGAAAGTAATCGGAAGAACATGTGGGAAGTAACTTGTATGTGTTGTCAGTTGATTGAGTTGTGTCGCGAGACGCTGTCTGTCCGTGTTATTCCGCATTTGTTGTAAGAATATGGGATTATTTTCTAATGTCATTTGCTGTTGTATTGATTTGCCTGGGTAGTTATCTAATTTGCAATCTTTTTCAAAATTTGAGTACTGTTGGGACGCATAGTGTTGGCAATGTGACTAGGGCTAGGAGTGAAGTATTTATACAGTGTGTAGAACAGTACTTGTTTACAGAATACATAATGTTAAGTTCACATTTAAAATAACAAAATAGTGTCATATTTTCGTTATCGTGTTTGTGACATGACTATAATAGCATAGAAAGTGCAAAGTTAGTTGATTGAAGTTAGTAATATATTATATATATTATATAATATATTATTTACGTGAACAAAAATGGTAAGTTTTGCTGGAACAGTCTTGTTTGTACATTTAGTGAAATACAATACAATGAATAAAGCAAATAAATGGTAGTTTGCAATAGAAGAAGAAGGAAAGTCTAATATTTAGTTGAATAATCCTTGGCTGTGATAACTACTTAACATCGTCCCTGCAGTGGTCTGAGAAGGAAAATTGCATGTTAAGGGGGTGAATTTTGTTCCATTATTCAAAAATTAACTGCTTGAGTTGTTTGTTTTGATTGAAGACATTTTTTCAATGGGAGATTGAGATTGAATATTGGAGATACATCATCAGAGTTTACAGACATCAGGTGTTTTTTGGGTCATTATGGTGATTTTGGTGCTGAAACCGGACATAATCCCCATATTTTGTGCAATTTGTTTTAACATTTTGGTTCAGAATATTTAAGTATTCCCACTTATCCGTAATACCATCGATACCTAAAGTAAAAGGGACCCACGTTCGTGTTTTACAGTTGGAAGTGTTTATGTGCTGATTGGGCGTGTTCGGCTTTTTTCGCGTGTGTTGATTGCTAGCTGGTCCAAAACGGTGTATTTTGTTTTGTCAGAGGGGCTTTTGTCTAAGAGAATACCCTCGTAATGGAAGGTTTACAATTCCACTGGTCAGTACTTTTCAATTGTTTAGTGGAGGTAGATACAGTACGGTAGTATGACGTTAGGCTGTTGTAATTATAATAACAAGAAAGTTTTATGGGTATTGTAAGAGAAATTGTTTGTAGCATTAAGTGAGTAGATTTTATTAGACGTTTTGGGGATATAACTGTTTTGTGTGTAAAATAGTAGTGTAGAAACAAGACTGTTAGTCTAAATGCTTTATAGGAAGAGTAATAGAGTTTATTCGCCATTTTATCGCAAACAGAATTTATTTGTTTATGTTGGATTGTTTAATTTGCTTGCTACCGAGATATTATTAATAAATAAAAGTTATTTCTCGGAAAGTTTTAGTAATTGAATTAAAATCTGAAATTGTGAGGTAATCATATTTTTGTTAGGTTATGCTTTTTCTGTAGGTACGTATTTTTTTGTAAATTTTGGATGTGAAGTGCATATTTCGGTGGTTCTGAAGGTCGTAAAAATCGTAATTAACCTATTTTTTATTGATGATTGTTTAATTTCGCAAATGTACGTATTTTGTTGCCAATTTTAGTTGCCTCTCCATTACTTGGAAATTATTTCTGAATATATATGAACGATTGTTTCGTTATAGTCCTTGCTACGTTTTTTTACCGTTATCAGTTTATACGAAGATTTTAGTGTTGTTTTCAGCTTGTTTTTCATTGCTAGTTTCTGTTCATTGCATTCATTGTTTACTTGAATCTACAGTTCGATAACATCCATCGCGCAGTACACTGTGTCGAGAGGAAACTTGTAAAGTCGTATTTTGATTGTTGTCTGTCGAAAATAAATCGGGTAGAATGATGTTTATTTTTTTTTTACTGCGGCGTCTTATATCATAAGGAATATAGGTACCCGTAACGCATGTGTCAAGTTTGCTGGCTAAATTTGGAAATATGAAAACGAGGTGAAAGTCCAGTTTACGTGGTGTAACGTATTGTTTGATAACAGTTTAATTTAATATATAATTGTTGTGACAGTAAGAATGGTGGAACATTAGATATTACTGCCGGAACTTTTTGGAGTTTCGGGTGCAGATACCATATAGATGTTGGTATGTATTTACCATAGTGTTGTGTATTAATGTAATACGTGTTACTACGGCACAAGTCTATCTTTTATTGTTTACGTACAGGCTGTTTTCAGTGTAGATGTCTTGTCGTTTGTAATAATATGTAGACGTTATAAATGCATTAGTTGTTTTTACTGATGTACGTTCGGATCTGTTGTGTTCAAACTGTTGTACACAGAAACAAATTCGTCTCCGTAAATGTTTGGTTTTTATTTAGTATTCCGGCTTTTTGTTCTTTGTATGTGATCACTCAATTTTCTTTTCAAAAAATGGTAACCAGCATTTTAAGCGTTACACCTACTGTTGACACATGTTTCACCACCAATTTTTTAAGTTTTCCTGTTGTGCCGTTCCGTAGTATGCGGTCTAAGCACGGAGTGTAAGCTTATACGAACTTCGTTAATTGTTAATGCGTATCATTAGGTGCGGTGTTGTGGGAATATTATTAACATTCGGTCAGTTTGTGAATGAACGCACTATTGTTAAACTCTTTAGACCGTTTCGTGTTTTCTTCCAGTGTTTAGGACTTTAATAAACATTTATATACATATGCAATACGTCTTTTTCCGACGAGTGATTTTGGAAATAAGTTGAAATCGTATAAATCATGAAGAAAAGAAAATGGGTGGAGAGATGATGCTCGAGTTACATACATTAAAGAGAAAAAAAAGAAAACAATCTCTAAGACTGAGAGTTGAGGAATAGAAAGTTACAAATTGCGTTTTGTCTAGTTTTATGCCGAAACGTAAGAGGATTTTTTAAGTTGTTCCACTTAATGTAGTTGTCTTTAATTGCATTAACAGGTATGTATAGTTTGAATTTACGCCAGCACAGATATATATGTAAATTTTTTAACATTTACATTGTATATTGTGCGGATAAACTGGTGGTTACTTAAAATGGAAGCGGAAGACTTATTTATAGGAGCATTTGAGGGGAACATTATTTTGTACTTGGAATTTATGTTTGTGGTGTTAAACTAGCCAGGAATAATGCGATATAAATGTAGTATTTTCTGAAAATCATGTAGTGGTGAAGAAATAATAAGGTAAGACTTGTCATTAGTAGCCATGGCCTTAAAATAAAATAAATGTTTATAAGGTTGTCGAACGAGCATTTGGTTGTGAATTGCGTGGAATAGCGTTCGTAAATTGTTGATTATGCGTAAGGAGTGAGGTGAGTTTAATGCATTAATGTTATAGTATTTGGTGCAATTAACATTTTTTCAACTTTACCCGTTGTGGAGCCGATATATGAGCAGTTATAAAAGTTTTGTGCTATGTCATATTTTTAGATTATTTTTATTTACAGTATACATTGAATATTGGTAGCACTGCTGTACAAAGAATTGGTTAGATTAGTTGTTTTTTAAAAAAATGTTATACAGCTGATCTGGCGTATAAATCTATTAGTGGGTAGGAAGGTATGTCCTGGGACCAAAAAATAATAAAGAATCTGATCGTACCCATGCAGGAATCAGAGAAGAAATTCAACCTCCGTTTATGGATTTTTCAGTATACTGTATGAAGAGAAGCTGCATTTTCTGGCCATATACACATAAATGCATTGTCTGTGTATCCCAAGATTGTACATCCACATTGTTTGTGTTTGGATTCTTGGTGTGGGCAGAGCTTGTTGCAATTCATAGGTTATCATAGCCACAGCTGCTTTTAAAGTAGTGAATAAGCGTGATCAGCTGTAGATTGGTGCAGTCTGATTTCCAAAGGGATTTCCTTGATTTCTGAAGCGACCCACTTTTGCATTTATCAGAAGGAGCTAGTTGAACTCTGTATATATACTGTGTAATGTGTAGGCAGAGTTACTTCTTTACTCTTCACATTACTTTTCATTTCAGCAAGAGAACGAACAGTGTTTATACAGACTTTATTTGGATTATCACGGCGAGAATAATGACTCCACTCGTGTATTTAAGAAATGTATCTATATGGTCCCCACAGATTTATACATATCACTTGCTTTTTATTATGAACATTATCATCATGTTTAGGTTTTTGGTCAGGGTGAGGTGTTCCGAAGTAACATGTGTATCAGTTTTGGATTTTTTTTCATCGTAACTCCTTGCATTTTGATTTAACCGTTTACTATCTAGGCAGTAGACAGGCCTTTTTTTTCTTTAAAAAAATGTTAGAAAAACCTTTATACAGACTGTTTTTTATTGGCCGTTAATAATTTAAGAGAATACTGAAGAGTATTTACGTCTGGACACCACCTTTGTAGTCACGGGTGCTCGTCTTTCGATATGTATAATCCAAATAGAAATGCGTTCTCAATATTATAACTACCCAACTATAAAATTTCTGCAATAGTTCTTCTTTAGTATTCTGATTTAATGATGAATAACTGCACCACCAGGCGAGGTTAGAACTGGCGGTTTGTGTTGCTCGGCAGTATTTCTTGTTTGTTTAGCGAGTAATATGTCGCAATAGGTAATGTATTTGCATGATGATAGAGTGGAATATAAATTAATGAATAGTGAGATTCTGTTGTAGTGAGGTTTTGAAGGGGGTGTTAGATATTTACTTTGTAAGAGAGGAAAGTGGGATTGTGAGTTGTTAATTTGGTTTTGGTGTGGAGATTTTTAAGTTATGTAGGTTAGATGATTTTTGTGTATTTGTTATTGTTTATGTAAGCAGTGAGTTAAGTAAGTATGGAGAACATGAAATATGTAAGTTAGAATAAGCATATTTAAAAAAGGGACATATAAATTAGGTTTTTGAATGATTATGTTGGTACTTGTCTGGTTAGGATTTTGTGGTATTGGTGGGTGGAACGATCTCGTGAATGTAGTTGGTACGGAATTGTGTTAATTTGTTTACGATGAGGTATAGTGAGTGTTATTGATGCATGCTAGTAATTATGGGAAGTTTTTGACGTGCGGAAAAATTATATAAAATTCTTTGTTTTATTGTTTATTTATTTGCATAGTTTGTGTGTGAGATTTGATTTTATTGCACGCTTTATGTTAGTTTGACCTGTATCACGCGGTTAAAATTATCAGATGGACTTCGAAATTTGTGTACTTGTAAAGGACATTAATTTTATAAATATCTCTAAAATCATGGCCAGAATGAGGAGAAAATGAAAATAATAACCGGTATAATAGGTTGCGGACTTATGAACTTCTTACTTAATCGTTGTAAGAGTTCAGTTGCTAGGATGGTGGATTGTAGTGGTATATAATTTCAGTAATCCATAGGTGGGGGGATTTTTTTTAGTAGAGTGTTACTTTAGGTTATACTACAGTAGTGTCGAATATAAAGCCATTTATATTTTTTATCTTATTGTGTAAATACTAGAAGTAAGAAATAAGAAATTAATAGTAGTTGAAAAACTAAAAGAGGCTGTATTAGAAAACGGAACTGAAAAATATTTCAATTTCGAACACGCTTGGGATAAAATGAAAGTGGCCAACAAAGAATTATCTCGAGCACCTTTAGAAGAAAGTAGAGTTATGTAGAAAAAAAAGAATAGTTTTAGCATGAAAAGAGTGGAGTGCTAAAAGTAAAGTCTTCTAAGAAGTAAGCGTAAAACTGTAAGAAGCACAAACGGTTTTGATAGTAAAAATATTTTTATTGTAGATGTGTTGATGATTTTTTTTGTTGACTTACTTTAATGTTATCGGAAGCAGGTTGGAAAAATTAAAGAAGTATTTTTTAATTTTTTAGTTCGGTTTTTAATAAATTAAGCGTGTTTGTTTTTTTTAGACTTTTATTTTTGTCATATGGCGTGTGTACGTTTTTACGGACTTGGTTTTTAAATGGGTTAAATGAATATTTGTGTGCCATAAAGTTACTGTGACATTAGGTGTTTGTGTTGTTAGAATGAAGGCAGGAGAGGGTTAATTTGTTTAGAAATTAGGGAGGAATTTGTGTGGATTGTTTTGTAAATTGTGGATTTGAAGCTACGTTAATGTATATGATGAATGGATGTTATGTGGGTTTTTATGCAAGGTTTTGATAAAGTTGTAAGTTAAATTGCAGATTCATTATTTAGAAGTGTTGTAGTATGTCTTAAGGTGTTGGCGGTTGATTGGTGTCTGTTTTGTATTTGCATGGTAATATAGTATTTTTTTATAATTAGTTTTTTGTATTTGTTAAGGGGAAATATTTTTGTTAGTTTGTAATTAGGGAGTGTATGTGGATTTTTTATTTTAGTTTTGTCGTAAATATTTTGTTAGGTAGTTAATTAACGTAAAGTGAATTTAGTTTTATTATTATTTTATAGTGGTAATCAGAGTAATCTATTGTGCACGCAGTTAGATTTTTAACACGTCAATTGGGTAAATTGTTTGAAGGGGGGCAGAGCTAATAAGATGTTTGTTTGTGTGTAGAAGTGGGTAATTTTGATAAAAATTGTTGGTGAATAAAAAACTTATTTTTTTTTGTTTTGTTAGTGGTGACTTGTGGAATTGTTTGTTTTGCAGGTAGCTGGAGTAAATGAGGCTGTTATTTGATGGTGTTTGAAACTACGCACGGAGGGGGGAGAAGATGGTGTTGAAGTATGAGTGAAGTTTGGAGTGAAATGTAAAAAGTGTTATATTTTTTTCTTGGAGTGATTAATGTAATTTTGAGTGTTTATTAAAAAGAAATTTGTGCATTGTAGGTGTGAAATAATTAATGGACAATGAAGAGAAATTATATACAGTTTGAATTTTTTTTTATATTCCATAGGGTTTGTGTGGTATTAGGCAAGTCTGTTAGTTATTTCACACCAAAATTTATTTGATCCCTTTTTTATTTTGAACGTCCTATGGAGTTGTTACATCGTTTCTCTTCTTCACCCCTTTTTTCCCCCATTCCAAGACAGGTGAATTCATTAAAAATAATTAATAGTTAAAAAACAAATAAATGAACACGCTTTATTAGAAAACTTGAAAAATGAGAAAATAATTTTAATTTTCAATGCGCGTGATAAAATAAAGTGGTGAACAAAAAAAATCATCTCCAACATATAGAATAAATTGGAATTATCAACAAAAAGAAAATCATTTTACCATCAAAAGCGTGTGTGCTCTATAAGAAGAAATGCAAAATCATAAAAAACACC
Source organism: Diploptera punctata (assembly GCA_030220185.1). Lineage (NCBI taxonomy): Eukaryota > Metazoa > Arthropoda > Insecta > Blattodea > Blaberidae > Diploptera > Diploptera punctata. The sequence goes on along the minus strand of JASPKZ010008512.1, from coordinate 28,914 downwards.
CTTTTTGATGGCAAAATTTTGTTTGTTTGTTGATAACTGTAAATTTATTCTATATGTTGGAGATGATTTTTTTTGTTCACCACTTTATTTTTTATCAGGCGGATTGGAAATTATAATTATTTTTCAAGTTTTCTAAAAGAAGCGTGTTCATTAATTTTTTTTTAATTTGGATTTTTTTAATACAAACGTAATAAATAGATTTACGTTGCGTACGAACGGAGCGGCTTGTGATAGTTGTTGAGAAATTATTTTTATTTATTTATTTTTTAAATTTGATTGTAAGATTTAGATTCGAAAAACCGTTAAGGAAGTGTGGAACTCTTCAGAAATGTTTGAAAGTTGCGGGGGGGGGTTAATTTAAAATGTGAGAGAGATTAAAAAAAAGCAGTTAGTTTTTTTTAACTTCGAAGTATTCGGGCTAATCGTCGCTCTGCCCCTAACGGTCGACCGTGGGTCGTTCGGTTCGAAGTCGGGACTCTGAATCGTCTGTAGACGACTTTGGTACGGGCGGGGTGTTGTACTCGGTAGAGCAGTTGCCACGCTGCGATCTGTTGAGACTCGGCCCCTAGCTCGCTGGTTCGTCTTGTCGGTTAGACGAGGCCAGCAGGTCTGTTATGTTTTTCTTCTTGCCGAGGGCTTCACAGCTATAAAGTAGTGTTAAATTCCCAATAAATGTCTTCTTAACTAAGAAGCCGCCATTTGCAAAGATAGAAGCTATGGTTTCAAGCATTTGGCACGAGGGAATTACAACGTACATAAGAGAAAAATTTGCGTCTAGATCGTAACTCGCCTCGGTAGCTCAGTTGGTAGAGCACTTGGCCCGGAAAGTCAAGGGTCCCGGGTTCGAGTCCCGGTCTAGGCGAAAATTTCTCTCTTCAAATATAATTTATCCTTCTATGAGAAGTGTTAAATTAATAATAATAATAATGAGAATGTTCACACATTGTGTATTGTTTTGTATTTTTATTTGTCCCGTGCATATTCACTTATGGTTTTCTTTCTGTTTTTACACACTGTGATGTGGTATCGGTCACATCTTTCCTTGCACATCTCGCATACACATGTGTCTTCTGGTACGTGATATGTCTTCTTGGTACATATTCTGTGGTGGAAACCGTGTACCGCCATCCTGGTCACCAGGTGTCGCAGCTCGTAGTTCGCCGACATCCATTTGTTGTTTGCCATCGCCTCTGTGGAGTAGAATTCGTCCCAGATCTCGTCTTGTTTTCTCCTTCTGTTGTGTAGTACCTTTGCTGCTGCCTCTGGGATTATTATTAAGATGGCGGACACCATAGAAGCCCGTGTTAATCGTGCTCTCGAAATCATAGAAGATGTGATGGAAGCAGGAGGATACATGAAGAAGGACAAAAGGGAGGAAACCCTTAACGCAGTAAGTGAGCTAAAGAAATGTTTCTTTGAAATGAAAAGTATCTTAGAAGGAAAAGATCAAGTACAGAAATGTAGTCAAAATGAGGTTAGCAATGAAGCAGACGCATGCAAGGGGGACGACAGCAGCTCGGCAGGACAGGTGGCGCCATCTGGCGGGACAACTGAAGAACCAGCCACAGACAGCGAGCAACAGATGCTGTCACCTAGTGGAGAGGAACAGAACAAAGACGATAGCCGAGTACAATTGCAAAACAAAACCGAGCTGAGGTGCGAATCACTAACGCTTGTGGAAATGAAGAAATTTATGCGGGAGGAAACACAGTCACAGATACAGATCATGATGACACACATCAAAACGATGATAAAGGAGGAAATCGGAAACAAGAAGATCATACACACAGACCCGACAGATATAGAAAACCCGCAACCAGACAGTGCAATCGAGAACCCGCAGCAAAGGCGCATACCGCTGAACAGAAACGAAGAAAACGAGATTGATAGAACACCAGAAGAACCAAATACAGAAAACCCGTGGGTGAGAGTTGGAAGGGCACGACGCAGAGAAAGGAGAACACCGGCCGAAACGTCATGGATAGGGTCCAGACAAGAAGAGACGGATCTCCAAGCAGCAGGGAAAATGGCATGGCTCTATGTGGGCAATCTAAAAGCTGACACCAGGGCAGAAACCGTGCTGAGTTACATTAGAAATAATGGTGTAGAAGGGGACACAGAATGCGAAGACCTGAACTCAAGGGGAAACAAAAAGGCATTCAAAGTAGGAATCCCCTTTGAATGGCTAGAAAAGGCAGAAGAGCCAATATTCTGGCCGAGAGGAGTACGAGTCAGAAGATTCACGTTCTTTCGGAGATACCATCAAACAGAAGGAATATCGCTTGAACAAAGCGACTAAACTAAATACTACAAGTCACAGTGAAACAAAGGATCCACCTAACCACATGAGGGTCCTAAACTGGAACGTGGAAGGACTAAAATCAACAGTGAAGAACATACGGGAGGACATATTTGGAGATTTCGATATATGTATACTCACGGAAACATTTCTAAGGGATGAAACAACAATCAACATACAAGGATTTTACAATGTACACGCCACTGCCGAACAAGGAGAAAGAGGGAGGCCGATGGGAGGGGTAACCTGCCTAATAAACCAAAGCTGTCCCCGTTTCATGTAATATCAAAAGAGAAAAACAGAATTATAATACGGACAGAAGCATGCTACATAATAGCAGCCTACTACCGACCAGAGTGCACAGAAGTGGACATCATAGACAGCCTGTCCGAGGCACTCAATAGAATACCAGCACACGGGAAAATATTACTAGGCGGAGACTTCAACTGCCCTGTAGACAAGCAAACAAAGAAAACGAAGGAAGTGCTACAATTTATAGCAGGAGAGGGACTCCATCTAATAAATGACAAAACACCAACATATATATGTCACAACGGAACGAGCGCCATAGATCTATTATTCACAAGAGGATTAACAGCAATGCATCAAAATCAACTATGGAAAACTGATGGAGCTATAATAAAAAAGCACATACCTATGGACGCATTAATGAAAGTGAAAGAAATTAAACAAGCAGAGAAGAACGAACGCAGATAAGCAGGAAGCTGGACATAAGCAAGATTGAAACTGACGGACGGCAAAAGGAGAAAATAATAACAGAACTAATCCAAGAAGGAAAAATAGAAGAGGCAACCAGGGAAATAACGGCAATGATGAAAAACGCAATCGTACCAATACAACCCAGGAAAGCAAGAAGCTGGTTCGATAAAGAATGCTATGAGCAGCGGAAAATAACGCTTACTGCACTAGGGAAAGTAAAAAGATCAAACTACAAAGAAGGCTTGGAGGAATACCAAACGGAAAGAAAAAATACAAAACACTCCTGAAAATTAAAAAAACGGAGCACATGGAAAGAGAAGCAATAAAAATGGCAGAAGAGGCAGAGGCAAACCCATATAGAGCACTTAAGACAAGGAGACCAAGATTCCCAGCGGACATCCCGATGGAAGTATGGGAAGACCACGTAGGAAAAGTGATGGCACAAAAAGAAACAAGACCTCAATGGGCAACAGGAAAAGAGAGGGGAAAAGAATGTCCCTACTTCACGAAGGGCGAAATAGAAAGGACAGTAAAGTCTCTCAAAACAAAAAAGCGCCAGGACCTGATGGCATATGCAACGAACATATAAAAGAATCGTTCATGTTGCTGGCAGATATATGGTCACTACTCCTAAATAAATGTTTGGAAACAGGACAGATCCCAAATGACTGGCGACAGTCCGTAATAAAAATGATGTATAAAGGAAAAGGAGACCCGAGTAGCACAGAGGCATATAGAGGAATAGCACTCGAACATACAGTGTTAAAGATATTCACACGTTTAATAGCAATGAGAATAAACACAAAATAGAAACGTGTTTACCAGATGAGCAATTCGGGTTTCGACGAGGGAGATCGACACTATCAGCTGCAGAATGCCTACTGTCAACTATTGAGGATGAGCTAAAGAAGGAAAGGGGAAAACTGCACGTCGTGTTCGTCGATTACTCCAAAGCCTTTGACATGGTGAACAGGATAAAGCTAATAAGTAAACTGGAAAGGATCATAGGAGACCCCTGGATGACTACAATCATAAACAATATACTGGCAGAAAAACCGAGTACAAATACAAGATGGGATAACCAGATCAAATTGGATAACACAAACAAACGGGGTACTACAGGGCGATCCCCTCAGCCCGATACTCTTTAATGTACTCACACATGATGTCATAGAGGCAGTAAACAAAGAAACACAGCAGGTAACAGTATACATGTATGCAGATGATATGGCGATCGCCTCAAGCAATAGGATAGAGCTACAGAAAGCGATGGATGCACTCCAAATGTGGGCGGAAGAAAACGAACTCATTATAATGAAGATAAGACAGAATACGTCGTATTCCGGAAAGGAGGTAAACTAGAGGCAAACACGGAAATCTACTACAAAGGAAAACCACTGAGGAAAGTCAACACATATAAATATCTAGGGATCACGATCCAAACAAATGGGAAATCATTCACATTACACATAAAAAGGAGACTGATAGAAGCAGTGAGGGCCATAAACGATATAAAGAACATACAAGCCCTTTCACTCGAAACAGCAATGAGACTATTCGAGGCCAAGATACTACCGGCGGCAACGTACGGACTGGAAATAATATGGGAACAGCTAACGGAGAGACAGCTGCAGAGCCTGGAAAATCTGAAAGCCAGATACCTAAAGAGAGTGATGGGGTTATCAAAATATATCCCATCCAGGCTGACATATGTGATGGCTCGAGAAACATTCCTGCTTCAAGACCTGATGCTGAAATTCTTAAATTAATAATAAAATCGTCAAGAGTAGACCTTGTTATCTTGAGATCAGTGTTGTAACAATTGCTTTACAGTTGCTTCTCTGATTGGTGATACTCTCGATAACATTTAAGCACAACTTCTTTCCTAAGCACACCTAAGGGAGAGTGGTGTGAAGAGGTGAAAAATGAAGTGCCATATTTATCAAGGTTGCTCTGTTAATTGGTCATCAGTCCTGAAGACTTTACTTTCCTCTAAGGGATTTGAGAATTGGAAAAATATAAAATAGCTACAGTGACCAAGAATAAAATCAAATCCATTGTTTTCAGGGTGGTTAAACTGAATGGTGATAGTCCAGATGGTATTTATGCCCAAGTTTGATCCTAATATCACTGAAGGGGTGAAAAATAAGATGTATCAAAACGGGCTGAAATTAGTGCCAAAAGCATAGTTTTCAAATTACTAAACTGATAGGTGAAAGACCCGATGCCATTTAAACACATCTTTGATCCTAGCACCCCTAAGGGAGTGAGATGCATGAAAAATAAAACAACCAAGTGTTCAAATCATGATTTTGGAGTTGCTTATCTAACTTTTGACGCTCTAAATGATATTTAAGGTCAAGTTTGACCTTATTACGCCTAAAGAGGAAGGATGGGAATGGGTGAAAAATAAAATTTTAAAAAGTGGCAACGATTAGTGTTGACTCTACAGTTTTCAGGGGTCACTATGCTGACTGGTCAAATTTCTATGACATTCAAACCCAAGTCTGATCCAAAGAACCCCTAAGGGTGATGAGAAGAAGGGAAAATAAAATGTTACGCGACGCGTCTGTTAAGCCCCTGCGTATTTGTAGCGTAGTTCCCTATTGTTTAAGTTCTCTTAGGCCCGAGCGGTTGGCCTTGGTTTTGGAGGGAAGTTCCACAATTAAAAACACAGTAAACGAAAAACAACATTATTTATTAAAATAAATACCAAACATAAGGTAAATCAACTCAATAAAACACTGTTATTAAGAGCAGCTGAAATCACCATATTGTCCAACGTCAAGGTATTCAAAATTATTAAAATGCTTAAATTCAGAGAGATAGAAACCGATCCTTTGAAAATGTTCAACTTTGTTATATATTTAAATTTACTAAGACCATTTGGTCCTTATTTAGTTCTAAGACCTAAAATGACCAAAGAATGACAGGTGTCAATACGTTACCCATGTAGATGCCCCCGGCCTGCGGGGCCCTCCCGAGGGGACTGCAATCAGTCCCGCTGCTGTCCTCTGTCCATCCCAGACACTCTCCTTTATACATATCGAAAAATCAGATAATCTATCCTACCAGTCCCAGCTATCATGATGTCATCTTTAGTAACAATTCCACATCTAAGGTCAGAATGATGCAACTTGGATTTGACAAGGCATCACCATCCCTACTTTGACCCTAGATAACAACTGTTTGTTTATCACGGAAACAATACAATTGATTACAAATTTCTAAACTACAAGTTTCTCTTCAAGAATTTTAACTATATTAATATGGGTATATTATTAAATGTCCATTTTTGTCTTTATTTTTTATGATATCTTTAATTAGGCCCTTTTGTATTTGTAATATTCCCCCCTCCCTAAATAAGACTGTAGGGTTGAAAAGCCGGAAGTCTTTTTTTTCCTTACAGGATATCTCTCACCTCTCGGGGGTTGGTCCTGACATTGTCTTATCAACTTAGTTTTACTTGGGAGTGCAACTGACGTCATCAATTGGCGATTCCATCTGTCCTGGAAGTATTTTGTTCTCATCCTAAGAGGTTAGATCGTCTTTTATTTGCAAATTGCCCCGGATACCTTTAATTGCGTCGAAATATCGGCAAGATCCGTTTACTTAGTGAGAACACCATACTTCAAAACAAAAAAAAACAAAAATCACAATATAGCAAGCCTTTGTGGCGTTAAAACAATATGCCTGAGCATTGTTTCAGAGAAAAAAAAAATGTTTATTTGCTGAAAAAAAAACAAAAAAAAACAATCTTGACTAAAAAGAAATCTTCTTGTCTTCTTTCTTCTTCCTTATTTAATTAAACCTTCTGTGGTTTCTTTTGAACCGATGCACTTACACTGTTAACCAATATCCGACGCACTTTATCACATTTTGTTACTTTTTGTTATGTACTTCGACGTTATCCCTTTTTATTTTCTATTCACTCTGACGGTTCTATTTCGTGAACCGGATCATTGATAAAACATTATATAAAAATTGTGGTGTCTGCTGTGGCCAGCTTGGAGGTCAGGTTTTGTGTCTGCTTGCCGCGATGGAGGAGGCGATGTCCTAATGCTCCAGTTCGTTGTTCAGTTTCAGCTGCCGCTGGTCCAGGTAGGCCCTTTTTGTCATGCCTAGTTTCTTTAAACAAAACCCAGTTAGGTCCAAGGAGAACTTGTGAAAGGTTTGATAGGAATTTATCTTGACGTGGAGGTTGTTTTCCTAACTCTTCTATAGGACAAAATTGGGCTGAAGGAGGTTAGGCCAAGGTTGGCGTTGGAGTTGGTATTATTATTTTTCATAATTGCCTGGGTTTGTCTTTTTACTGCTAATGAGGTGTTTTGTCTCAGCTGGTTGCGAGACTGGACATTCCTCTATCTCATGCTCTGCGACGAGATGTGTGTTGATCCTGGCAGCTACCCTGCGTCATTAGATGTACAGGGTGTGGTTGGTCCGTGCAGCGTTATGCTGCCCTCGTCCTCAGATGTATAGGGTGCTCAGCGAGTCTGGCCATCTTAATCTGCCTCCCATCATGTGGTGTCGTGGTGGTGGCCGCAGTCCAAGCGTGAAGATGCAATCTCATGGTATTGGCATTAAAACTTTGGGAGGATAACTATAACATTGATTATGGGTTTGGTGCTATCTCTTACCACATGGGTCCGCATCCCTCCCTATCACTCTTGGTCATTTTAATTTAACTTTATTGCTTAGAGGCTTCATTTTCAGCCATCATATCTCTGATACTATATTGTATTAGACGTTCTGGCTTTAGATTTCTTTGTTATCTACATGTATCGTTTTGTTTGGTGCACCCATGTTCCTATTTGTCCCTTATAGCTAGCCTCAAGTTGCAAAGGAAATGCTCTTATGTTTTTGGTCTTATGATTTCTCATGAATCATTTACGCCCTTATTGCAATTCAGGTTTTACTAGGTTCAAAATTGTCCGTATCTCCCTGTATTTTACCGCTGGTTTTCAACTTTCCATTGCTTGGATAAAGTTCAATTTGCTCTTCCTACTCTAGAGTCCTGGGTTCGATCGAGTGTGCTCGCCTACACATAAATCGCTAGAGCTTTAAGATGTAACTACTACTTAGTACGATTATATAACCTGAATTCCGTCTATCATTCCCTCGTGAGGTCCTGATTGTGAGAGCATTTCCTTTCTTTAATTCGGGATGCGTCTTGCATCTTAACTTCTCGCTTCTAATATATCTGTCGATATCCCATGTTACAGCCCACAGAGTTAACTAAAAAAAAAAATGCGTCTGAATGGTGTTGTTTCCTTAAGTCCTTCCGAATTCGTTCGGCAAAATTTCCTTACGCACTTCCTGATTCGTTGGCAATATTTCCTTAATCCCTTCGGCAATATTTCCTTAATCCCTTTAACCCCTTCGGCAATTTCTCCTTAACCCCTTCCTGATTCGTTCGGCAATATCTCATCTGGTTTCTTGAATTTCTGCATTTAATTTTCTTTTCATAACTCCCGATTATGCGTGGACTTTATTCCGTGTCTTGGGTCCCCATGTTACCTATGGGTTTAACCTCTCCCTTTTTATTTCTTATCCTTTGGTTTCCCTTAAATTCCATTTACGTTTTTGAGTTAATTCCTGGTCTCATACGTGTAGACTAATTCCCTATCTTACATATGGTTTTAACCTCCAAGTTCATGTCCAACCCTATGTGTTTAACTTCTAATTTTCATGTACTTTCTTAAGTGTTTATCTTTTAATTTCTTGTATTACCCTGTGTGTTTAACCCCTAATTTCCTGTAGTCCCTTATGAGTTTAACCCCTATTTTCGTGTACTATCCTTATGTGTTTAACCTCTAATTTCTATGATCTCCCTCTATGTACTACCTTAGGTGTTTAACCTATAATTTCCTGAGATCTCCTTTTATGTATTACCGCATGTGTTTAACTTCTAATTCCGTGTATTATCCTTACGTGTTTCTCTTCTATTTCCATGTCTACCCTATGTGTTTAATCCCTAAGTTCCTTAATTTCCTGTAATAATCCCACTTTTCTTGATTTACTTATGTGTTTAACCCCTCTTCCTACTTTCTTGTATTACTTATGTGTTTAATCTCTCTTCCTACTTTCTTGTATTACTTATGTGTTTAACCTGTCTTCCTACTTACTTATGTGTTTAACCTCTCTTCCTACTTTCTTGTATTACGTATGTGTTTAACCTCTCTTCCTACTTTCTTGTATTACTTATGTGTTTAACCTCTCTTTGTATGTACTGCCTAATGCGTTTAACTTCTATGTATATGTACTCCTCATGAGTTTAACTTCCAATTTCCCGAGATCTCCTTTTATGTATTACCCCTACTTAGGTCAATCTGTCTCTCTTGGCTCTACTCGTCGATCGCACAATCGTATATATATATATATATATATATGTTTCCTTTAGTATTCTTCCCCTTTAGTGTCCCAACGTATCTGACGTCCCTGTCTATTATTCATTGTTTCTTCGTTAGGACCATGTTCTATGTGTGGGTACGGCTTTCCTATCGCGGTTTCCTTTTCTGCTTTTCTCTAACCACCGGTGGCCTTTTTTTTTGTTTCCCTGGCATCATTATTTCATCGATCCTTGTATTTCCGACTTTTTAGACCGGCGTTCGGGCAGTCGCCAAAATTGATAGTGTTCGGTCCCCATCCTCGTCTTCGGGTCCCGACTTTCGAGGGGCATCTGCCTTAAGACGAAAGTAGGAGAAATCCTAACCTTATCAACAGGGTCCCTAGTTCCATCTACCTGGTTGGCAAGCGGGAGGGGCAGGCATCAGCCAAAATTGACAGAGATTGGGTTCCTATTCTCATCCTCGGGTCCCGTCTTTCGACGAGCATCTGCCCTAAGAGGAGAGCAGGATAAATCCCAATCCTATCAACAGGGTCCTTATTCCCCTGTACCGCTTCCATCCTGATTCTCTAATTCTGCTGCCTCAGAAATAACCTTAGGGAGAGCCTTCTTGAACTCATGGACGCCGCCTCATCGGAAAAGTGGATTCTATCCTAATCTTTTTGATGGGGTTCCCCTATCGCTCTCATCTCTTCCTAAACCCGGGTATCATGACAGTTTTCCGTGGGTCTCCTTGCCCGTAATTGTATTGTACTTTCATTTTGTTTCTAGTTCCTCGGATGCCTATCTCTCTAGCACGTTGGCGAAGTATTCAGGCAACTCGCCAAATCTTCGAGGCCAAAACCTCTCGAAAAGGGTCCTTAGTCCTTCCCAACTCGTATTCTTCCTAACACGTTGGCGAAGTATTCAGGCAACTCGCCAAATCTTCGAGGCCAAAACCTCTCCAAAAGGGTCCTTAGTCCTTCCCAACTCGTATTCTTCCTAGCACGTTGGCGAAGTGTTCAGGCAACTCGCCAAATCTTCGAGGCCAAACCTCTCCAAAAGGGTCCTTAGTCCTTCCCAACTTGTATCTCTTTACAATGTTTGTTCCGCATGGTCCCTAACGTCCCTTAGCTTTCTTCCTAGTACGTTGGTGAAGTGTTCAGGCAACTCGCCAAATCTTCGAGGCCAAAACCTCTCCAAAAGGGTCCTTAGTCCTTCCCAACTCGTATCCCCGTGTGCGACTATGTAAGTTTCATGTCTGTGTGTGTATTTCTCACGTTACCTAGCCTAGATTGACCTAAGTTGTAGCCTATCCTTTTATTTTAACCCTCGTAGGCCTAAATATGAAGAGTCTTAAGCGATCTAGTTTTCATCTATTATCGTAATATGTCATATCCCATGTGTATGTGTATCTACTACTCGACTGGTCACTAGTCCTAACTGACATGGAACAAAGCTCGCAGTACAGGAGAGTCTAGGGCCCTTAGCCCCTCCTAACTTTACGAAGCCAGTCCATCTCAGCAGGGTCCATTGCCTGCAGAGTGTATTATTTGTTGTGTCATACTTAGTAATAGTATTTTGTGTAACCCCTGGGTTCCCATTTTGAAATTCCACCCTCTACTAGATCGATTAAGACACCCACTAGCGGTGAAGTATCCTATCCTCCATCTTCTAAATTGCTCTTCGATCATTTCTGCATTTCAAAAAGTGTATAACTTTTCCTAAGTCCCCAAGTCCTTCTTCCGTTCTCTTTCGTAATACGTATATTTTTTCCTCAAACCAAGTTGGATAATGCACATCCTCCCTTCTTAGTCTGAACTATTGTTACTACTGATTTCTTGTTAAAATAATTTCTACCCTCCGTGTTGGCATAACTCCTGGTTAATTGATCATTTCATTTGTCTTCCACTATAGGTTCAACATACTACGTGCCTCTAACTGGACTGTTTCCACGTTATCGTCTCGCGAACTAGCCTGCTACTTATCCCGGAACCCATTCATACTTAAATGAGTCCTAATTGCTAAAAATGAGATTATGGTTTTCCGTTATCCTTCCTTTTATTCATAAACATAAGTATTATTTCTGATAGTTCGCTCTTATTCCATTATTATTATTGTTATTATTATTATTATTATTATTATTATTATTATTATTATTATTATTATTATTAATTATTTTCTTGGTGGTTCATTATTATTATATTTTTATTAAGTTTTAGGATCCTCATTAATATTAATAGTTCGATCTACCTGGTCACATCCCATCAATCTCACGTGGATATAATAACTAATCTCTAGCGTCCTACCCGTTCTCGCCTTGAGGGATATTTGTCGATATTTGGTTGTCAAGTATCCTAATTTTCATCCCCAAAAAAAAACAACCATGATACAGCCGAAATAGGAAAGTATTTCTGGGAATAAGTCTACCCTTCCTTTATTACTTCTGTAAGCATCCGTCTATCCTTCTGTTATCATTTCTGTAAGCATCTTGTTTTTACTTCCCCTCCGCAATCCTTACTAGCAGAGCTCTATGATTATGCCTAATTTTCGTTTTCCTCTTCCATTCGAGCTCTCTTATTTATACCGAACTTCCATTCTTTTGTTTCCGAAACCTAAATCTGAATTACGGATCAAGCGAGTCCTCCCTTAATTGCGTGAGCCTCCTTGACTTTACTTTCGATTTACTTGACTCATGATTTAGAACCGTCTCCCATTGTAGTCGAAATTTTCACAGAATGCGCTCGCCAGCATTGTTGTAAATCTCTCAACACCGCATGAGAGGTTAATAACCAAAAAATATTTAAGTTATTATTTAACCTGAAGTTCGGTCGTCTTCCTTTCTATGATTCTCGAATTGGAAATCCCTCAGTAATGTTATTTCCCTTAGGGAGGTGGGTGGTGTCTGCTCTGTTTTTATTAATCTCAATTCCCGCTTTTGTTCGTGTTCTCTCTAATTTATCCGAAACTTCCATGCCCCTTTTCCATACTCTCTGTTTTAGAACCTAGAATCTACCTTCCTCATTAGTTGAGTTCATCTTTTTGATTGAGCTAATTCTCCATTCCCCTCCATGCTCGAGTTCTTTTTTTTATTTCTCCTAAGTCTTCATGCCCTTTGTTCATTCTCTCGGGTTTCAAATCTAAAATCCCTTCGGTTGCCCATATATGCCACTTTATTTTCTTTATTTAAAGTACGTTTTCTGATGTCTAGAAAAAAATTTAGTTCCCTGTAAATGCACCTACTATAAATTTTGTTCATATTCTTAAGGCAATCGGTTTTGGAGTCCTTATCTGTGTGGTTAGTCTAACTATCACCAAAATAAACACATTCCAGAGCTTTGCTGACTTTTATCGCTATGTGACCTCCTGGGACACTCCGTTTTCGTGCAAGACGTGTCTCAAACCACAATATCTCTCAAGATGGCGATTTTCCAATTTTCCACTCTGGTGGGTTCATATCTATTATTCAGAAAACTCCTATTTTCTTGAACGTTCCCTAATATTATTATTATTTCATTTGTCATCCAATCTTTTCCATTATCTCGCATTATGAAAGTATGATTTGTTTCCGACTTCGTGTGTTGATTATTATACAGTGTGTTTTATTATTATTAAGTTTAAATCACTCAGTTAGTGGTTCTTCCTGTCTTTATCTGCCTCATGCCCTGTCTTGTTAATGTCGCCCGGTAGGCGGTAGTAATTTTAATCGGTTTTATAATTTCTTCGGTACTTTGGTACGAAATTCATTTCTACTAGCATAGTGGTTAAAGCACTGTGCCACAAGCCGAAACGTCGGGGGTTCAAGTCCCGGTGTGTTTTAGGATTGTTAACCTGATCTAGACCTTCTGGCGGCACCATGGCCCTGGGGTTGATTCAGCCTCTAACTGAAATGAGTACCAGACTCTTGTTCTGGGGAAAGGGCGGACGTCACGCAGGGCTGATAACCCGGCTGACATTAAGTGCTGATTGTCTAGAAATATTGGGAGCCCTAACATTTCCGTCACCTCAAGATCTCCGGTAGGGAATATGTTACTTTAAATCTTACTTCATTTTTCACGGTTATTACTCTATTTACAAATCCTCTGATTTTACGTTTTCCAACTCCCTAACTATTTTCCTGCTAGTTTTCGGTTATTCTTTTTGTAATTAAAAATTTTTTATAGTCTTATTATTAGAATAATTGTTAATTTATTTTCCCAATATAAATCATTCATTGCAAGTCATAACGCGGTTCCTCGAGCCTCACGTGGGCCAAGATTAATTACCTAACTAGCATTGGTGCAAAGGTCCCAGCGTGGATGCGCGAGTTGTTACATGGAGACTTAAATATTAATCGAGTTATTTTCCTTGTATTTATGTCAAGAATATTTTTGATTATTAGCCTGAATATAGGTAGAATTTTATTTGATTGAAGTGAATAGAGTTAGTGTCCTACGAGGTGGCTGTAATGTTTAATATGGACTTTGTTAGAAGGCTCTGTAGTCATCGTGGCCATTTTGAAAAACAAAACACAAATATAATAGACGTTAGCCAACTTCCTAGTTCTTTATCCTACCTAGTTAATAAACCATCAATTAATTTTTCGTATCCCATCTCTATCCAGATATCCAAGATCGCGTTTTTACGTGAATATATATATATATATATATATATATATATATATATACATAAAAAAATGAATGTTTACATAGTGCAAACGTGGTATGAGTGCATTAGTGGCGCAAGTTTAAGATGTGTCCGCCATCTTGTCTGCTTAAATCTATTACCCTTTTCCAAAAATGTAAAAGTTCAATATAACACAAATTTCCCATCTAGTGGCGTGTAAAGCAACCTATGATCCCTTTGTGATGCTTTTCAGGAATGATTTATGTGTATATATGATAGTGCCACGTCTTACCGATAGACGAAATATTGTCCGGGTGGGAGTACACAAGTTTTTTCCCTACCCACTTTAAGAGTATCTAATTACAATAAATATTAATAAAACACTATATTAAATGTAATTATCACTTCATTACTTTACTTGCACTTACTTACTTACTCATTGGCACTATCGAACCCGTAGGTTCATGGCCGCACGGACTATGAAAATAAAGTGGAACTATTTCCTGTCATGTCCACATAAGTTATAAGAGTCCTTACTTCTCCCCAGCGAGAAACTAACAATTTTCAAACTTTTAACCAGCGATATACCACAAATGAGCACAATGTGTATATTTAATCATGGGGTTCATTTCTATGTACCATATCTATGGGTTTCAACGGACTTATCCTTTACTTGTAAAATAATAAAAAGGACGTTCCCTGGATTTACACCTACGTTAGAGTAATTTATTTGTTACAGTAATTGATTTAGGTTTGGTTAGTTTTTAGGTTCCTTGCGTTTTAAATATGATTTCTTACGTAAAGTAAATTACATCTTCATTTTTGTTACTCCATGAAAAATTCAAAATGTCGGACGATTACCAGGTTAAATCATATTTCCACTACTTCATGTCGTGTTAATTATACATATTTAAACAGTGGTTATATCTCTTAGCAAAACTGATTCATTAACACATTACAATACTTGAAATTTCATCAAAAATGGCACAAGTTGCGTAAGTAAAAGCTTGTCTTGTACAACCCCACCAAAATATTGTCATTCTACACGTGCAATTAATAACATTGGACGAGATATTGCCACACAACAAAAAAAATACTAAAATTATAACACTCAAAAAGAAATATCATAACCTAGGTTAGCAACAACAAAACAAAAAAAAAATATCCTGAAACAACACCATTTTGATTCATAAACCTTAGGTGTATACAAAAAAATCAAGTTATAAAATGAACCTACCATATAACATAGAAGAAGAAAAAAAATTAATGTACATATAAATGTCTGCCTAAAAAGAAAATAACACCTAAAAAAAATTATCAACAACACCAAAATTGTCGTATATATATGTTTTTCCCATTGAAAAAAACTTAATTCTGCCCAGAAAAAATAAAATATTTGTTGAAAAACATCAATACCAAAAATATAACCTAAAACACGATATATCCAAAATTTTCCATTGTTTATAAGCCCAAATATTAGATCCAAAAAAAAAAACATAACCTAAAAAGCCATAATGTCCCAAAGTTGAATATTTTCTGGTCTCTCTCTGTTTTTAAAAGACGTAGTTTATTCAATGTGGCTCTTCTCTTCCTAATTGAAAAAAAACATATACATTTTTACTGTGCACGAATTAAAGGTTAATTTGTGGTCTAAGGTTCGTTTCTTCATTCGTGAAAATAATGATAAACATTATTTTCACGAATATTCCACCGCTTGTTCACCAAAATGTTACGCGACGCGTCTGTTAAGCCCCTGCGTATTTGTAGCGTAGTTCCCTATTGTTTAAGTTCTCTTAGGCCCGAGCGGTTGGCCTTGGTTTTGGAGGGAAGTTCCACAATTAAAAACACAGTAAACGAAAAACAACATTATTTATTAAAATAAATACCAAACATAAGGTAAATCAACTCAATAAAACACTGTTATTAAGAGCAGCTGAAATCACCATATTGTCCAACGTCAAGGTATTCAAAATTATTAAAATGCTTAAATTCAGAGAGATAGAAACCGATCCTTTGAAAATGTTCAACTTTGTTATATATTTAAATTTACTAAGACCATTTGGTCCTTATTTAGTTCTAAGACCTAAAATGACCAAAAAATGACAGGTGTCAATACGTTACCCATGTAGATGCCCCCGGCCTGCGGGGCCCTCCCGAGGGGACTGCAATCAGTCCCGCTGCTGTCCTCTGTCCATCCCAGACACTCTCCTTTATACATATCGAAAAATCAGATAATCTATCCTACCAGTCCCAGCTATCATGATGTCATCTTTAGTAACAATTCCACATCTAAGGTCAGAATGATGCAACTTGGATTTGACAAGGCATCACCATCCCTACTTTGACCCTAGATAACAACTGTTTGTTTATCATGGAAACAATACAATTGATTACAAATTTCTAAACTACAAGTTCGTTTCTCTTCAAGAATTTTAACTATATTAATATGGGTATATTATTAAATGTCCATTTTTGTCTTTATTTTTTATGATATCTTTAATTAGGCCCTTTTGTATTTGTAATATAAAATGACAACAATGACCAATATTACTATCAATCTACTGTTTTTATGGCCACTAAGCGAAAGACTGACCCATAGCGCCCCTAAGGGGCAAAGAGGGATGAAAAATAAAATCTCCAAAATGAATAAGATCAACAGTATTCAGGGTCTCTTAAGATCATTGGTCACAGTGTAAATGCCATGTAAGCTTAGCATCCCTAAGGAAAGAAAAAGTCTAAAATTACCGTGAATTATTGTCTAATCAACAGTTTTTGGGGTAATTAAGCTCATTAACCATAGTCCTGATGTCATTTAAGCCCAATTTTTATCCCTACAGGAGTGAGAGGGGGTGACATGTAGAAATAATCATAAAAGACCAATATTAGAGCCCAGTCTATAGTTTTCAGTGTCCCTGAAAAGAATGGTAACATTCTCGATGCCAATTAAATTCAAAGTTCAGCCTGGATTAGTATGGGAGTGGAAAATAAATGCCAAAATTGACCAAAAATAGTATCAAATGTATAGTTTTCAGTTTACTAAGCTGATTGGTGCCAAGAAGATTGGAAAAAACAAATACCCAAGCAAAGTCATGCAATCACCTAGTGTAAAGGAATTTATAAAAATGGTCATTTTGGTATGGGAAAATTTTGTTCCATTAGTCTTTACCGGACATAGTGAATATTCACTCTTCCTAGCGTTAACTCAATGGAGTTTGTTAAAATTATTTCAATGTTATTTCATTTTTATAGTTAGAAAGTAAAATAAAACAATTTTCTATTGTAAGTTACGTGACATGTTACAACTGCCAAATTTAATTATGTCAAAACCTCCTGATGCCCATTACTATTATTAGACTTAAACTGATATTATTAGACTTAGGATTTTAGATGACTTTTAGTCCTTTTTGATCCTTTGTGTCCATAATCCTCTTCTCCTCTCCTTTCCGATCTTTTATGTTACTTTTTAAATATTTTGATATAGTGAATTTCATCGTTTAATTCACTTCACAATGTCCAATTTATATTAAATTATTATATATCAATATTAAATTAATGGGAGTAGTGAACCTGTCTGCTTTCAGTCAACACAGGACTGAACAAAACTTAAACGAAAACCCCCGTAATGAAACATTTTTGCTTTTTTTGATTTAACTGGAATCAGTAGTACACAATCTATTTGTTGTCAAGTCAGCACTAAATTTGTTTAGGTTTGAAACTTAAATACAAGGAAATCAAAATTAACATTTTTTTTCTCTCTCTCTCCAGTCTGCTTTCATTTCTGAATCTAAATTGCATGCTGCAAAACACATTTAGTGTTTACCATGCCGAAGGTAGCTCTGTCTCGTAAGTTCAAGCAAGATTGCATCGAATGGATGAAATCATTATATGATGTTTTTGTTTTTGATTCAGGAATCATATTGGATGATAAACAAAAGCTAGACCTATCCTACAATAAATTGTACCTGTTTGTAGGTGCCGTCATCCTCAACTTTGTTAAAATATTGTACATAAAATTAACTGGAGCACTTTCAGAAGTTATTTTCTATCTTCTGCAGGTTGAGTTTCCACTACTCGTTGTTGTTGTTGTGTACGGTGATGTATACTCCAACTGATTGTAGCAGCAACTGACTTATTTTTTATGACCTCGTATTATGGGTTTGACTGGGGTGCGTTCTCATTAATTAAGAAGTGAAAAAGCACCCCAGTCAAACCCATAATACGAGATCATAAAAAACAAGTCAGTTGCTGTTACAAACAGTTGGAGTATACATCACCGTACACAACAACAACAACGAGTAGTGGAAGCTCAACCTGCAGAAGATGGAAGATAACTTCCAAAAGTGCTCCTGTTAATTTTATATACAATATTTTAACAAAGTTGAGGATGATGGCACCTACCAACAGGTACAATTTAATTTTTAACTTTCATCACATGACTTCATCTCAACGGAATTTGATATGAATTTTACTAGTATTGATTTAATATGTATACTTTCTCTCTTTGTCTTAGTTTAACCTCTCCCTTCTTAAGTACTTTTACATGCTGCAATACCACCCGGCCTTACAGGAACACGACCTGTCAGGAGAGAATTTTAAATTCTTGATCAAATACATACTTTTTTTTTATAACACAAGAACAAGGAAGGATTCCCTGGATTGGAAATCACCTCAATGTCATATGGAGAACATTTAAGACAAACCATTCACTCATATATTCACACTTAATAAGGTGAATATGATAGGAATTGTGATGGCCAGATAATGTTTGGGGATTATTTAGGTCTTAAAGTTTCCTGACATATGGCTTATAGGTGAGGAAAAAAATTAAAAAACCTCACCCAGTAAACTTGTCCCAACTTGGGCCTGCTGCATCTGAGGAATTATATTACTGCTATACCACAGTTGTGGAATAAAAAAGTTCCTTTGCTTCACAAATACTAGCACTTTATTTTTGCACACTTCCAATTTTTTCTACCAGTTATACTATATGGATGCAAAACATGGACTCTTACTTTAAGGGAGGAAAGGAGATTATGAGTATTTGAGAATAAAGTTCATAGGAAAATTTTTGGGCCAAAGAGAGATGAACAGACAGGTGAATGGAGAAGACTTCATAACAGTGAATTACATGGTCTTTATAGGAAACCAGATATAATAAGAACAGTTAAGTCTTGTAGACTGCGATGGGCAGGACATGTGGCAAGAATGGGGAATGAAAGATGTGCATGGAAGCTTCTTGTAGGAAAACTAGAGGGAAAACGCCCAGTTGATAGACCAAGAATGAGGTGGGAGAATAACATTAAGTATGATTTGAGGGAAATAGATTATACAGGACATGATTGGAAAACATTGGTTCAGGATAGAGATGTATGGAGAGCTTATGTTCGCGCGGCCATGAACCTACGGGTTCGATAGTGCCAGTGAATAAGAGTTCCAATTTTTTAAAGAATAAAAGTTATGGGCTATAAAACAAACAGCACCTTTTTGACTTATTTTAGCACCTTTTCCCTTCCTTTTTTTATCATGAAAATTGTATCTAAAAATCCTAAGCCTAACTACTATTATTGTTTTAATCTTGCGTCCATCCACTGGAGTGCAAGGCAACACAAACCAACTGCTAGATATAGATTTCTCTAACACACTAAGTCCTTTAATGTTTTCACATTACTGCCACCGGTATCAGCAGCAACTTTCAAGACATTTTCTATAAGGAAAATGGTATTATTGTCAAATCTTAGCATTAAATAAATACTTTCAAGACAACATTCTAGCATACTGTGAGAACTAAACAAGTACTTTTTTTTTTGGAATTTCTGAGTTTGTGCTGTAATTTTCAATTTTGTCACAATGTATGAACCATGCAAATCATCATCATCATCATGAACAAATTCGTTTTAGGCCATGTGGCCTGTACGGTAAACCTAGCGAAGATGGTCTTGATCTTCTTCCACCGATGTTTTGGTCTTCCTTGGTCCCTATGTCCAGTTGGGGTATATTGGAATGCCAATTTTGGAAGTCTATTTCTTGCCATTCTTCTCAGATGATTTTTCCATTCTTGTTGGTATCTTTGGATATCTTCATTTAAACTTGCTACTCCAAGTTTTCCTCTGATAGTAGTGTTCCTTTGGTGATCCAGTCTATTAACTCCTAACAATGATCGTAAGAAGCGCATTTGGCTTACTTGAAGTTTATGAGAGTTTCTTTTATTTAAAATCCAAATTTCACTTCCGTATTTTAGAGCAGCTTTTGATGTGACGTTATGTAATCTTAGTTTTGTCTCTGTCCTCATCTGTTTACCAAAATGTCTTCGTATTACCCCATTCATTTTATTATATTTTTGTAATTTTGAATCAATGTCACTCTTATACTCTGCAAATACACTTCCTAAGTAAGAGAAATCTGACACTTGTTCTATAATTTTTCCATCAATCTCAATTTTTACCCGTTGTATGTTTTTTCCACACGTTGCCATTGTTTTGGATTTTGATGTGGAAATTTTCATATTATATTTGCTGGAAATTTTGAATAATTGATATGCTGCTATTTGTAAGCTATCTTCGGAATCTGATAATATTTAACATTCCAGTCTTTGCTTAAGTTTCTTCGAGTAGTAGGAAATCAATTATTTATTTCCAACTGAGTTAGTTCTACAATTTAATATTTGTAGGAAATAACACTATGAGATGAATCAAGCGCGACAGGCCTATGTGCTGATCATCTAGCTAGTATATGGACGACATTTGGTCAGCATGCAGGTCCCCCAGACATTATAGCTGGTCTTCTCAACCTGAGTCAAAATAACTAACTCATTATAGCCCTACAATTATTTACATAGTTCTCAAAACCTTATGTACAGTCTAATTGTCTGTTTTCACTGAGTGACATAAGATAGTTATTGTAGAAGAAATAAGAAATAGCACTCTGGGAAGTCAGTAAAGCCTTAGGTAGAGATCCGTGAGTCGCAATAATGCAAAATGCTTTAATTTTGTCATTTTCTTGTACCATTTCTTAACTCCGCTTCCCATAAACCTAAAAAAAAAAAGCATTTATGAATTGCAAAATAATGCAAAATCCTACAATATATGCGAAATAACACCGAAATTTAAAATTTTCAACGAATTTTGGAGATTTTTTTGTTTGCTAAATTTTTATAAAGCATTTTTAAACACTGTTTTCGGATTCCATCTTCTTTTTTAACTGCCATATCTGCTTCCTCCTTGCACTCTTGCAAAGGTAAATGGTTGATACACAGTTCACAACATAGAAGTCCTTCTTTGTGCTCAAATATGGTCTCTCCATAGATTATAAGTTTTATGGCCAATATGAATTCCATGTAGACATTTGCAAAATGATTTGCTCTTTGAGGGAAGAGTGTACCGAGTTTGTCGAGAGATCTCTTGAAGCCATCTGTATCCAACTTCAAATGTGGACTAAAGATCTATTTCTCAGTATGGTGTTGTGGTGAGTGATTAAAGGTGCAGATTGAAACCTGAGAATGCAGACACAATCACCGTGGTTGCTTTTTTAAAAGGTAACTTTTGCTTACAAATTAGTGACTAGGATTAAAATGTCATGCATTTTAATGTATTGAAATAGATATAAATTTTCCAAGGTAAAAGTTGACCTGAAACTACTGGATATAATAATAATAATAATAATAGTTTTATTTTACCTGGCAGAGTTAAGACCTTAAGGCCTTGTCTGTCATTCATTCCTATTGGGTTTAGAATACTAAAACTAGGATTAAAAAGACTAAATTTACATTTTTTTAGAATAACACCGCCAAATTCCCATTAACAACGAAATCTTGAAATTTTAAAATGAATTTTCACTAAAAATAAAACCACTTTCACGGATCTCTAGCCTTAGGTCTTGAAAAATTCCTGAAAACAGTTTGTCTACCACATTTATTTTTTAATATCACTTTTCAACTGGCTCAGAGACCGGGCATTCTAAGGCATTACATTACAGATTCCAAGGTTCATAGAACAAATCCTTCCTGATCCCAAGTTGATATAAATATTTTATCTATTCTTTTTAATATTTGTAGGAAATAAAATTAAAAAATTATTATTTTATCTATGTTTCAAGTTATGTGATAAAAATCTAGACAAAGTATATAACACAATCTATAGCAATTATTGCATTTTGTCAATCTCCACCATTGCTTAGCAACACTGCTGCAATGAATGAGTAAATTTAATTTTGTACATATGTACCACTAACTATGGATCAAGAGCAAGGATAGACCTGCATAGGCTGAGTCTTATCAATCACCAATTGTGCAGCACTCTGAAGAAATACTTTGATATGCTATTGGAATACTTAGAAGAAACCAAACAATCAAAGATTAACATCAACATCTACTGGCAAACAGCATAACATTTTTGTACGAGACATAGTGCCATCAGAGATAAATCTGGAAAACATGTAAAACAAAAAGTAAGAACTAAGTTTTGAGGCAATGTGCTAACCACATGTCACTCACTATTAGTTTAGTTAAGTAGCTCTTACAAGGGAGCAACCACCCTCCACATGGCGATGTAACCAGACAGACAGTATGTAGACATAATAAAGTAACATCCTAATGACAAATAAAATGATTTATATACTTGCACATCATTTTAATAATGGTAAGTTTATGTTAATACAAACCAATAAAGACTCTTATTTCCAATATCACCCACAAACAGGACATTGTGAGGAGAGATGATCTTAATGCATTTCATTGCTAAAGACAACTCAAGTGACAAACAGAATTTTATTTAAATTTGCTTTATATCAATACTGACTGAATGAAATATTTGGACTAGATCAATTAACAAATGTTTCAAATTGAATTTTAAATTGTACAAAATAATCCCGACTGTACAAAATTATTCCCATTTAGTTCAGTAACTATAGTTTTTTTTAACTTTTATAGGAATTAATCACTATGAGATTTAATTTATGGTGAAATTAAATGTTTCTTACCTCTCCTCATATAAATCTTCTAAGTAGATCGTGATTTCGAGACCATAACAGTCTCATCTTCAATACTTCTTTGGCGACAGATGTTATGTCGATCGGAAGAAACTCTTCTTCTTCCCTCTGACGGTGGACCGATGAACCTCTGGATCAGGTCAAAATTTGCAAAATTTTGTTGGTATGAGTAATTTTTCAATTTATCAATATGGTAATTTTTTCATTAATTTTTTTAATCCCTTTATGTTTTGAGTTAAATTATTGACTTATTCAATCTATAATTTTTATTATTATTTTTGCATTTATGTTAATATACTCTTATTACGATTTAATTAAAATTACATTCAATAGAATTAAACTTAGAATATAGAAAATTAGAATATTTCAGTTTTAACTATTATTTACACATTCTTTTAATTATTGAGCAGTTTGGAAGATTAAATAAAATGAAATAAAGTTTTCAAAACACGAAGCTATCCCAATTTTGATACATGTACTGCATACTATGTCTAATTTAAGTAGCATAAATCATTTCCATTTCTGACATATAAACAATAATATTTGAGTTTTACTTCACATTTACACACGGTCTTGAATTTAAAAAGCTAACAAAAATAGCGGGTTATACCAGATGGGATCAGAAAAGGAACACCGATATCTTAAAAGAATTGAAGACTACGCCAATTTTGGAATATATTAAACAGTACCAACTAAATTGGAAACACCATCTCGAAAGAATGAGTTCAAATCAGATTCCCAAAGCTGTTTATAATTATATACCAAGAGGACGAAGATCGCTGGCCCGTCCTATGAAACGCTGGAGGGAAAATTTTCTATAGGATCGTAACAGGCCTTGGCCTAATACTTGGAAGGAAGAAGAAGACAAAATTAACTCATACTAATCTTAAATTAGTCTTTTTTTTTTGTCTAGCATAAATTATTAATTAGGTATAATTTTGGTTAGGTTCATAATTGTCTAGAATACTACTATCTCTCACATAAGTCATACTCTAATTATTTTATCCATGGTAACAGACATTATTTTACTTAATTATTTTCAAGATGGCCACCTAATTCCATGCATATCAGTTTTACCTACATTCACACATATATTATGGGATTTGTTGAACAATTGGGGCTGAAGCCCTTCTTCATTCAGGTTTTCTAAAAATGTAATTTTGAACCAAATATGCACACTATGTACCATAAGAAACACTAGTGTTGATTTAACTTTTATAGGAATTAATCACGATGAGGTTTAATTTATGGTCAAATTAAATTTTTGTTACCTCTCCTCATATAAATCTTCTAAGTAGATCGCGATTTTAAGACCATAATGGTCTCATCTTCAGTACTTCTTTGGTGACTGATGTTATGTGGATCGGGAGAAACTCTTCTTCTTCCCTCTGTTGGCGGACCGATGAAATTCCTGCAAATTTTGACCTGATCCAGAGGTTCATCGGTTCGCCAACAGAGGGAAGAAGAAGAGTTTCTCCCAATCGACATAACATCAGTCGCCAAAGAAGTACTGAAGATGAGACCGTTATGGTCTCGAAATTGCAATCTACTTAGAAGATTTATATGAGGAGAGGTAAGAAACATTTAATTTCACCACAAGTGTTGATGTTTAACAATATTACAGGATGCAGCTTAAGTCAGTTAACCACTGCACAGATTACATTCTCAAGGTCCCATATTCAAACCCTAGTTTCAACCAATCTGGTTTTTTTTCCTTGCAACCATGTGCAGTGGTTAACTGACTAAAGCCACATCCTGTATTTGAGTTTTAATGCATGTTTACACATACTGGTCTTAAATTTAAAAGCTAACCAAAATAATACACACAAAACTTGTATTTGTCTTTTTTTTCTGCATTGGTTGGTTAGATCACAATTTGGGTAGGTCCTATGTTGGATATGTAGCACAAATCATTCCACTTTAAATGTTTCAGTTCGCATAAACACATGTTAGTCTTAATTACTTATTTTAGGAATTCACAAATTTAAATTAACAAAAATGACTCATCCTTAGCTTACATTCGTCCTTTTTTTTCCTATCTTAAGTTTTCAGTTAGGTTGAATTTTGGTCAGTTAGCATTTAAGATATCTTGTTCTCGAAAAATTGCAATTTGCTGATTTATGAAAACTTGAACATTGCTATTGATTTTAAAATACAATAGGAAGTAACATTAAGAGTTCTGTTTAATAATTCAGATATTTTGTCTGTACATTCTTACCTCTTATGGTTGTTTTGTCAAATGTATGTTTCAAGGATTCTGACCCTCTCGTCAGTGATTAAAGAATGCAATTGATAATGAATGATGTAAATAATTTGTAATTAAAATTTGGCTTCAACATACAATAATAAATCATAAAACTGGCATATTAATTCATGAAAACTCTTTGGTTACTACATATAAAAGTAAAGTGATGCCACAACAGGCCTCAGGAGACCCTTGGGGTAGTAGGAGGTTAAGGCTCCCACTTTTTCTAGACAATCGGCACTTGATGTCAGCCGGGTTGTCAGCCCTGCGTGACGGCCGCCTTTACCCCCAGAACAGGCGTCTGGTACTCATTTCCGTTAGAGGCTGAGTCGACCCCAGGGCCATAGTGCTGCCAGAGGGTTTGGGTC
Source organism: Diploptera punctata (assembly GCA_030220185.1). NCBI lineage: Eukaryota > Metazoa > Arthropoda > Insecta > Blattodea > Blaberidae > Diploptera > Diploptera punctata. Next base: position 3,370 of record JASPKZ010008512.1, on the reverse strand, counting down.
AGTTTAAAAATCCTGACCCCAACGGGACTTGAACCCTCAACCCTCCGGCTTGTAGCTCAGTGCCTTAACCACTACGCTACGGCGTTTTTTTGCAGCTTCTCGAGACCTGCCTGTTCTCATCATCATAACAACACAAGTCGAGTCACAGCCTCTCCTCCAGACCTCCTCATTTTTGGCAACTGTCCAATAACATCTTCCAAAACTCCAACCATCCATCTACTTTCCTGCCTGATCCCATGGTAAGTAAAAATTTCACTTACATAATTTAATTTGTGATGCGTAAAATTTGTTGATAGAAGTAGAACTGAAGTTGGTTAGTTGTTAATGCTTAAGCATATTGGAGTTCTTCCAATTGCCTTCTTGCTTCCCAGTAGCATAATGACAGAGATCTGCTGTAGCTGTTAAATTTTGACACATCTGAAAATAAATCATGTCCAATCCAGTTTTTCCTGATTTTCCATTGTTTATTTACACTTCCTTGAAATAGGGTAAAAAATAGGAGGCAGGTAATATGGTAGAAAAGGAGGAAACCGAAGAAGATATAGATAGAGAAAAACATCTGATAATTAATTTATTAATTCTGTAATAATAGTTTCAAGAAAAAAGTGACATAACCACATATTCGTAAAATCTACAAAATTGCCATTAGGTTTTAATGTTGATGTATAAGCAATACTATTTCACGATTATACACTTCAGCCTCTAATTTAAATTACTCACATTTAATGTTTTGGTTTAGCATAGCTCACTTTCAATTAGGTTTTTATAATCGGTAAAGAATGATGAATAGAATCACTTTACACAAACATAGGAAAAACAAGTAGAAACACAAGTCTTACGAAATGAATGCTATTTTGTGCCTATAATTTTCTTTACTGAAAACAAGTTATTTTATAATGTTAGGAATAATACATATGTCACGAAAATTTCTTGAAATCCACTTTTAATTTTTCAAAACCACCAATCCATAACACATGAGCCTACCAAAATCTTAGTTTTCCAACAAAGCTAAATAGCTGGAGCTACATGGATCCAGGTTCAAATCTTGCCAAAACTCAAGGTAAGTAATAAGAGTTTCATTTATTATATCCGTACCTGAGAAGCAAAAAGGTGTATGTCCAGTTTATATCTATTTTATTTTATTTGTTATATGTTTATCAATTATTCATACTTTTGTTACAAAAATGAATGAATACACAACATAGAAAAAATATTTGTTCATCTTACACTTGTTGTGATTTTAATACAACATAATGTTGATTGTCTAAAAACTTTTAGAAGAAAATCTAATCGTATTGGTGATGTAGCTTTATTGCTTGGATATTAAATTTTGGTAGATGAAATTTTGTTTATTATTTGGATTGTATAAGGAATAGAATGGAAATAGAATTATGTTGGACATCTACCAAATGATTCCAATTTGCAACATTTTTTTTTTGTGTAACACAGGCATATGTGGGACATCCACCTTTTTCCTCTAACTCTAGATTAAATTATTGCATTTTGCTGGGCATATGTGAGGCTTCAGACTTTCTCACATTAGGAAAAAGTTTATCTTCACACTATATTCCTGTTTAATGAGTATCTTCATGCCATAGACTATCAAAACTCTATTTTTTAAGTTTTTATTGGAGTTAAAGATGATTATATAACAAGACCCATGCCATAACCAAGTGGTTAAGGCAAGATGCCTTGGTTCAGAGCTACAGACTTGCACTGATTCAAGTCTCCATGGGGGAAGAAATTTTTCGGCCAGTATGAGAATGTGCCCACTCAGCATCGTGAGGAATCTGGGTAATTACAATAAGTAGCGGCTCCAGGTTGAGAAAACCACTGTAACGGCTGTGGGACCTGACATGATGACCACATGTCACCCCTACACTGGCTGTATGATTGTCTACCTCTGTGATTAATACATATTTTATGTGAGGCCAACAGCCTCACATGCCATTCAGTTTTTTTTTATTAAATAACAAAATTAATTTTTCTACAGGAAAGATCATGATGCAGTTAGTTCACAAAGCAGAGTCACTCTATGTTACTGTGCAAATTACATTCATATATATTATCCTCCCAAGTTAAAATCTGCAAGGACCAAATATGCTGTCTTTTTCTTCCTCCCTTACTATGCTTTGTATTGTTAGGGGGAGAGGCAAATACTGTGTTTTAAATGGTCTGACACCTTCATCAGCCATTGACCAAATGAATAATCTGAAAACCCCCGTTACAATTGGTTTATAATGTAGGAATTGGCTGTCCTATCTTTGCCTTTCTCATTATATGTTGCCATTAATGATTTAATGTGACAGTTGATAAATACTGTGATTTTAAATGATCAGCCAGAACATGACCAAGTGATTGATTTCACTACCAGATCCGTCAAATTTTGCAAGTCGCAATAATGCAAAATGCTCTAATTTTGTCATTTTCTTGTACCATTCTTAACTCCACTTCCCATAACCTCACAAAAAGCATTTATGAATCGCAAAATTATGCAAAATCCTACATAATGCAAAATACAAACACCGAAATTAAAAATTTTCAACAAATTCTGGAGATTTTTTTTTTTGTTCTATTTGCAAAATTTTCATAATGCATTTTTAAACACTGTTTTCGGATTCCATCTTCTTTTTAACTACCATATCTATTTCCTCCATGCATTGTTGCAAAGGGAAATGGTTTCAACACAGTTCACTACTAAGAGGTAATATTTTTCTGTCCTTTTTCATGCTCAAATATGGTCTCTCCATAGATTTTTATGTTCTATGGTCAATATGGAATTCCAAGCAATACAAATTATATTAACGTGTAACATAAGTTTTCTTCCCCTTAAATTTTTGCAGACATAATTATCAATTTTATATCAATCATTATTAAGTAATGATATGTTCAAATCTGAAGAAAACATTTCTTTAAGTAGACCAGCCTCATGGGCCAGTGGTCAGCGTTCCTGACTATTGTTCATGAGGTCCCGGGTTCGATTCCCGATCAAACCATAGGAATTTTTCCTTAAAAGGAATTATTCTGTGGTTGCCCATGGTCCCTGGAATTTAGGTTAAGAACTCTCCTCGTGCTTCATTATCATTTATCACCCATCATACCATAGGGGTGACGTAACGCTCCGCCTTCCAGGTGTCCCAACCTAAGAAATGGATTACAATTCTGCCAATGCCAGGGGACAAAGCCAGAAATGTCATAAAAGACAACCTGGTGGCATTAGAAAAAAAAAGTTTAAAACACTAACCTGCCAAATTTGAATGTTATGCCAACAATGGACCATGAGTAATTATATCATATTGATAATATTATTATTTCCAATTTAATTAAAACTACTGGATATATCATTCTTATTGGGTTTTAATTTACTAAA
>JASPKZ010008511.1:0-72206 GCA_030220185.1 Diploptera punctata | reverse complement strand
GTGTGTTAGTTTGTGGAAGTAGGTGTTAAAACAGGGGTAAATGGAAAGAGAGTTCAGGATAGATTATGGAGAGCTTATGTTCCGCGCGGTCTGAACCTACGGGTTCGATAGAGCCAGGTGGTTGTTTGATGAAGTAGAGTATACAGGGTGTAATTGGAAAAGATAGTTCAGGATAGAGATGTATGGAGAGCTTCTATTTCCCGCGCGGCCATGATTCCTATGGGTTCGATAGAGACCGTGTGTTTAGTTAGTTAATGGAAGGTAGATTATACAAGAAGGTTAATTGGATAAACATTAGTTGAGGATAGGGATGTAAGAGAGCTTATGTCCGCCGCGGCGGCCACGGAACCTATGCGTTGGATTAGAGTCAGTGTGTTAGTGTGATGGAAGTAGATATAAGGGGGTAATTGAAAAAGATTAGTTCAGGATAGGTATGTATGAGAGATTATGTCCGCGCGGCCATGAACCTACGGGTTCGCTAGAGCCAGTTGTGTTCAGTTAGGTTGATGGAAGTAGTTTATACGAATGTAATTGGATAACATTAGTTTAGGATAGGGATGTAAAGAGAGCTTATGTCCGCGCGGCCACGACTATGCGTTTGATAGAGTCAGTGTGTTAGTTTGATGGAAGTAGATTATACAGGGGTAATTGAAAAAGATTAGTTCAGGATAGGGATGTATGGAGAGCTTATGTCCGCGCGGCCATGAACCTACGGGTTCGATAGAGCCAGTGTGTTAGTTAGTTTGATGGAAGTAGATTATACAGGGGGTAATTGGATACCATTAGTTTAGGATAGGGATGTTTGTAAAGAAGAGCTTATGTCCGCGGGGCCACGAAACCTATGCGTTTGATAGAGTCAAGTGTGTTAGTTGATGGAAGTAGATTATACAGGGGGTTTGTAATTGAAAAAGAATTAGTTCGATAAGGGATGTATGGAGGAGAGCTTATGTCCGCGGCGGCCATTGAACCTACGGGTTCGATAGAATTTAGAGCCAGTGTGTTAGTTAGTTTGATGGAAGTAGATTATACAGCGGTTATTGGATAACATTAGTTTAGGATAGGGATGTAAAGAGAGCTTATGTCCGCGCGGCCACGAACCTATGCGTTTGATAGAGTCAGTGTGTTAGTTTGATGGAAGTAAGATTATACAGGGGGGGTTGTGGTAATGAAAAAGATTAGTTAGGATAGGGTTGTATGGATAGCTTATGTCCGGCGCGGCCATGAACCTACGGGTCGATGTAGAGGCCGCGTGTAGTTAGTAGTTTGATGGAAGTAGAGATAACAGGGGGTAAGGTAATTGGAAAAGATTCGGTCAGGGATAGGGATTGTGTATGGAGAGCTTGGTCCGCGCGGCCATGAACCTATGGGTTCGATAGTGCCGGGTAAGTTAGTTATGTTTGAAGATGTGAAGATGTGTTTATTGTACATTGGAAAACATTAGTTTAGGATAGGAATGTAAGGAGGGCTTATGTCCGCGCGGCCGTGAACCTACGGGTTCGACAGAGCCAGTGTGTTAGTTTGATGGAAGTAGATTATACGGGGGTAAATGGAAAAGATTAGTTTAGGATAGGGATGTATGGAGAGCTTATGTCCGCGCTGCCATGAACCTACGGGTTCGATAGTGCCGGTGAGTTAGTTTGACGATGTAGATTATTGTACATTGGAAAACATTAGTTCAGGATAGGGATGTATGGAGAGCTTACGTCCGCGCGGCCATTAACCTACGGGTTCGATAGAGCCAGTGTATTAGTTTGATGGAAGTAGATTATACACGTGGTAATTGGAAAAGATTAGTTCAGGATAGGGATGTATGGAGAGCTTATGTCCGCGCGGTCATGAACCTACGGGTTCGATAGAGCCAGTGTGTTATTTTGATGGAAGTAGATTATACAGGGGGTAATTGAAAAAGATTAGTTCAGGATAGGGATGTATGGAGAGCTTATGTCCATGCGGCCATGAACCTACGCGTTCGATAGAGCCAGCGTGTTAGTTAGTTTGATGGAAGTAGATTATACAGGGGGTAATTGGAAAAGATTAGTTCAGGATAGGGATGTATGGAGTGCTTATGTCCGCGCGGCCATGAACCTATGGGCTCGATAGTGCCGGTGAGTTAGTTAGTTTGAAGATGTAGTTTATTGTACATTGGAAAACATTAGTTTAGGATAGGGATGTAAGGAGAAGTTATGTCCGCGCGGCCATGAACCTACGGGTTCGATAGAGCCAGTGTGTTAGTTTGATGGAAGTAGATTATACAGGGGGTAATTGAAAAAGATTAGTTCAGGATAGGGATGTATGGAGAGCTTATGTCCATGCGGCCATGAACCTACGCGTTCGATAGAGCCAGCGTGTTAGTTAGTTTGATGGAAGTAGATTATACAGGGGGTAATTGGAAAAGATTAGTTCAGGATAGGGATGTATGGAGTGCTTATGTCCGCGCGGCCATGAACCTATGGGTTCGATAGTGCCGGTGAGTTAGTTAGTTTGAAGATGTAGTTTATAGTACATTGGAAAACATTAGTTTAGGATAGGGATGTAAGGAGAGCTTATGTACGCGCGGCCATGAACCTACGGGTTCGACAGAGCCAGTGTGTTAGTTAGTTTGATGGAAGTAGATTATACAGGGGTAAATGGAAAAGATTAGTTCAGGATAGGCATGTATGGAGAGCTTATGTCCGCGCGGCCATTAACCTATGGGTTCGATAGAGTCAGTGAGTTAGTTAGTGTGGGAGGGAAGTAGATTATACAGGGGATGATTTGAAAACATTAGCTCAGGTTAGGGATGCATGGAGAGCTTATTGTCCGCGGGGCCATGAACCTACGGGTTCGATAGAGCCAGTGTGTTAGTTTGATGGAAGTAGATTATACAGGGGGTAATTGGAAAATATTTGTTCAGGATAGGGATGTATGGAGAGCTTATATCCGCGCGGACAAGAACCTACGGGTTCGATAGAGCCAGTGTGTTAGTTAGTTTGATGGAAGTAGATTATACAGGGGGTAATTGGAAAAGATTAGTTCAGGATAGGGATGTATGGAGAGATTATGTCCGCGCGGCCATGAACCTACGGGTTCGATAGTGCCAGCGTGTTAGTTAGTTTGATGGAAGTAGATTATACAGGGGGTAATTGGAAAAGATTAGTTCAGGATAGGGATGTATGGAGAGCTTATGTCCGCGCGGCCATTTACCTACGGGTTCGATAGTGCCAGTGTGTTAGTTTGATGGAAGTAGATTATACAGGGGTAAATGGAAAAGATTAGTTCAGGATAGGGATGTATGGAGAGCTTATGTCCGCGCGGGCATGAACCTATGGGTTCGATAGTGCCGGTGAGTTAGTTTGAGGATGTAGATTATTGTACATTGGAAAACATAAGTTTAGGATAGGGATGTAAGGAGAACATATGTCCGCGCGGCCATGAACCTATGGGTTTGATAGAGCCAGTCTGTTAGTTTGATGGAAGTAGATTATACAGGGTGTAATTGAAAAAGATTAGTTCAGGATAGGGATGTATGGAGAGCTTATGTCCGCGCGGCCATGAACCTACGTGTTCGATAGAGCCAGCGTGTTAGTTAGTTTGATGGAAGTAGATTATACAAGGGGTAATTGGAAAGATTAGTTCAGGATAGGGATGTATGGAGAGCTTATGTCCGCGCGGCCATGAACCTATGGGTTCGATAGTGCCGGTGAGTTAGTTAGTTAGAGGATGTAGTTTATTGTACATTGGAAAACATTAGTTTAGGATAGGAATGTAAGGAGGGCTTATGTCCGCGCGGCCATGAACCTACGGGTTCGACAGAGCCAGTGTGTTAGTTAGTTTGATGGAAGTAGATTATACAGGGGTAAATGGAAAAGATTAGTTCAGGATAGGGGTGTATGGAGAGCTTATGTCCGCGCGGCCATTAACCTATGGGTTCGATAGAGTCAGTGAGTTAGTTAGTGTGGGAGGGAAGTAGATTATACAGGGGATGATTTGAAAACATTAGCTCAGGATAGGGATGCATGGAGAGCTTATGTCCGCGCGGCCATGAACCTACGGGTTCGATAGAGCCAGTGTGTTAGTTCGATGGAAGTAGATTATACAGGGGATAATTGGAAAAGATTGGTTCAGGATAGGGATGTATGGAGAGCTTATGTCCGCGGGGCCATGAACCTATGGGTTCGATAATGCCGGTGAGTTAGTTAGTTTGAGGATGTAGATTATTGTACATTTGAAAACATTAGTTTAGGATAGGGATGTAAGGAGAGCTTATGTCCGCGCGACCATGAACCTACGGGCTCGATAGAGCCAGTGTGTTAGTTAGTTTGATGGAAGTAGATTATACAGAAGGTAATTGGAAAACATTAGTTTAGGATAGGGATGTAAAGATAGCTTATGTCCGCGCGGCCACGAACCTATGGGTTCGATAGAGCCAGTGTGTTAGATTGATGGAAGTAGATTATACAGGAGGTAATTGGAAAAGATTATTTCAGGATAGGGATGTATGGAGAGCTTATGTCCGCGCGGCCATGAACCTACGGGTTCGATAGAACCAGCGTGTTAGTTAGTTTGATGGAAGTAGATTATACAGGGGGTAATTGGAAAAGATTAGTTGAGGATAGGGATGTATGGAGAGCTTATGTCCGCGCGGCCATGAACCTATGGGTTCGATAATGCCTGTGAGTTAGTTAGTTTGAAGATGTAGTTTATTGTACATTTTAAAACATTATTTTAGGATAGGGATGCAAGGAGAGCTTATGTCCGCGCGGCCATGAACCTACGGGATCGACAGAGCCAGTGTGTTAGTTTGATGGATGTAGGTTAAACAGGGGTAAATGGAAAAGATTAGTTCAGGATAGGGATGTATGGAGAGCTTATGTCCGCGCGGCCATTAACCTATGGGTTTATAGTGCCAGTGAGTTAGTTTGGGGTTGTAGATTATTGTACATTGGAAAACATTAGTTTAGGATAGGGATGTAAAGAGGAGCTTATGTCCGCGCGGCCATGAACCCACGGGTTACATAGAGCCAGTGTGTTAGTTAGTTTGATGGAAGTAGATTAAACAGTGGGTAATTGTAAAAGATTAGTTCAGGATAGGGATGTATGGAGAGCTTATGTCCGCGCGGCCATTAACCTACGTGTTCGATAGTGCCGGTGAGTTAGTTTGAGGATGTAGATTATTGTACATTGGAAATCATTAGTTTAGGATAGGGATGTATGGAGAGCTTATGTCTGCGCGGCCATGAACCTACGGGTTCGATAGTGCCGGTGAATTAGTTTGAGGATGTAGGTTATTGTACATTGGAAAACATTAGTTTAGGATAGGGATGTATGGAGAGCTTATGTCCGCGCGGCCATGAACCTACGGGTTCGATAGAGCCAGTGTGTTAGTTTGATGGAAGTAGATTTCTTAAAGTAAATAAGTCAAGCAAGAATAAAACTTTCCATAAAATCTTATAGCCAACCGGACCCTTTATAAATATGGGTGAAAATTTGTGATTAATCTACTTTAGTATTTATTCACTTTTAACCCTTGCAATCATCCTAATTATACAGAGGATAACTGGAAAAGATTAGTTCAGGATAGGGTTGTATGTAGAGCTTATGTCCGCGCGGCCAAGAACCTACGGGTTCGATAGAGCCAGTGTGTTAGTTAGTTTGATGGAAGTAGATTATACAGTGGGTAATTGGAAAAGATTAGTTCAGGATAGGGATGTATGGAGAGCTTTTGTCCGAACGGCCATGAAACTACGGGTTCGATAGAGCCAGTGTGTTAGTTAGTTTGATGGAAGTAGATTATACAGAGGGTAATTGGAAAAGATTAGTTCAGGATAGGGATGTATGGAGAGCTTTTGTCCGAACGGCCATGAAACTACGGGTTCGATAGAGCCAGTGTGTTAGTTAGTTTGATGGAAGTACATTATACAGGGGGTAATTGGAAAAGGTTAGTTCAGGATAGGGATGAATGGAGAGCTTATGTCCGCGCGGCCATGAGCCTATGGGTTCGATAGTGCCGGTGAGTTATTTTGATGTAGATTATTGTACTTTGGAAAACATTAGTTTAGGATAGGGATGTATGGAGAGCTTATGTCCGCGCGGCCATGAACCTACGGGTTCGATAGAGCCAGTGAGTTAGTAAGTTTGATGGAAGTAGATTATACAGGGGATAACTGGAAAAGATTAGTTCAGGATAGGGATGTATGGAGAACTTATATCCGCGCGGCCATGAACCTATGGGTTCGATAGTGCCGGTGAGTTAGTTAGTTTGAGGATGTAGATTATTGTACATTGGAAGACATTAGTTCAGGATAGGGATGTAAGGAGTTCTTATGTCCGCGCGACCATGAACCTACGGGCTCGATAAAGCCAGTGTGTTAGTTAGTTTGATGGAAGTAGATTATACAGAAGGTAATTGGATAACATTAGTTTATGATAGGGATGTAAAGAGAGCTTATGTCCGCGCGGCCACGAACCTATGGGTTCGATAAGGCCAGTGTTTTAGTTTGATGGAAGTAGATTATACAGGGGGTAATTGGAAAAGATTAGTTCAGGATAGGGATGTATGGAGAGCTTATGTCCGCGCGGCCATGAACCTACGGGTTCGATAGAGCCAGCGTGTTAGTTAGTTTGATGGAAGTAGATTATATAGGGGATTATTGGAAAAGATTAGTTCAGGATAGGGATGTATGGAGAGCTTATGTCCGCGCGGCCATGAACCTATGGGTTCGATAGTGCCGGTGAGTTAGTTAGTTTGAAGATGTAGTTTATTGTACATTGGAAAACATTAGTTTAGGATAGGGATGTAAGGAGAGCTTATGTCCGCGCGGCCATGAACCTACGGGTTCGATAGAGCCAGGGTGTTAGTTAGTTTGATGGAAGTAGATTATACAGGGGATGATTGGAAAACATTAGTTCAGGATAGGGATGTATGGAGAGCTTATGTCCGCGCGGCCATGAACCTACGGGTTCGATAGAGCCAGTGTGTTAGTTTGATGGAAGTAGATTATACAGGGGATAATTGGAAAAGATTAGTTCAGGATAGGGATGTATGGAGAGCTTATGTCCGCGCGGCCATGAACCTACGGGTTCGATAGAGCCGGTGTGTTAGTTAGTTTGATGGAAGTAGATTATACAGTGGATAATTGGAAAAGATTAGTTCAGGATAGGGATGTATGGAGAGCTTATGTCCGCGCGGCCATGAACCTACGGGTTCGATAGAGCCAGTGTGTTAGTTTGATGGAAGTAGATTATACAGGGGATAATTGGAAAAGATTAGTTCAGGATAGGGATGTATGGAGAGCTTATGTCCGCGCGGCCATGAACCTACGGGTTCGATAGAGCCAGTGTGTTATTAGTTTGATGGAAGTAGATTATACAGGGGTAATTGGAAAAGATTAGTTCAGGATAGGGATGTATGGAGAGCTTATGTCCGCGCGGCCATGAACCTATGGGTTCGATAGTGCCGGTGAGTTAGTTATTTGAGGATGTAGATTATTGTACATTGGAAAACATTAGTTTAGGATAGGGATGTAAGGAGAGCTTATGTCCGCGCGGCCATGAACCTACGGGTTCGATAGAGCCAGTGTGTTAGTTAGTTTGATGGAAGTAGATTATACAGGAGGTAATTGGAAAACATTAGTTTAGGATAGGGATGTAAGGAGAGCTTATGTCCGCGCGGCCATGAACCTACGGGTTCGATAGAGCCAGTGTGTTAGTTTGATGGAAGTAGATTATACAGGGGGTAATTGGAAAAGATTAGTTCAGGATAGGGATGTATGGAGAGCTTATGTCCGCGCGGCCATGAACCTACGGGTTCGATAGAGCCAGCGTGTTAGTTAGTTTGATGGAAGTAGATTATACAGGGGGTAATTGGAAAAGATTAGTTCAGGATAGGGATGTATGGAGAGCTTATGTCCGCGCGGCCATGAACCTATGGGTTCGATAGTGCCGGTGAGTTAGTTTGATGGATGTAGTTTATTGTACATTGGAAAAACATTAGTTTAGGATAGGGATGTAAGGAGAGCTTATGTCCGCGCGGCCATGAACCTACGGGTTCGATAGAGCCAGGTGTGTTAGTTAGTTTGATGGAAGTAGATTATACAGGGGATAACTGGAAAAGATTAGTTCAGGATAGGGATGTATGGAGAGCTTATGTCCGCGCGGCCATGAACCTACGGGTTCGATAGAGCCAGTGTGTTAGTTAGTTTGATGGAAGTAGATTATACAGGGGGTAATTGGAAAACATTAGTTCAGGATAGGGATGTATGGAGAGCTTATGTCCGCGCGGCCATGAACCTATGGGTTGATAGTGCCGGTGAGTTAGTTACTTTGAGGATGTAGATTATTGTACATTGGAAAACATTAGTTCAGGATAGGGATGTATGGAGAGCTTATGTCCGCGCGGCCATGAACCTACGGGTTCGATAGAGCCAGTGAGTTAGTTAGTTTGATGGAAGTAGATTATACAGGGGATAATTGGAAAAGATTAGTTCAGGATAGGGATGTATGGAGAGCTTATGTCCGCGCGGCCATGAACCTACGGGTTCGATAGAGCCAGTGTGTTAGTTAGTTTGATGGAAGTAGATTATACAGGGGATAATTGGAAAAGATTAGTTCAGGATAGGGATGTATGGAGAGCTTATGTCCGCGCGGCCATGAACCTACGGGTTCGATAGAGCCAGTGTGTTAGTTTGATGGAAGTACATTATACAGGGGGTAATTGGAAAAGATTAGTTCAGGATAGGGATGTATGGAGAGCTTATGTCCGCGCGGCCATTAACCTATGGGTTCGATAGTGCCGGTGAGTTAGTTAGTTTGAGGATGTAGATTATTGTACATTGGAAAACATTAGTTTAGGATAGGGATGTAAGGAGAGCTTATGTCCGCGCGGCCATGAACCTACGGGTTCGATAGAGCCAGTGTGTTAGTTAGTTTGATGGAAGTAGATTATACAGGGGATAACTGGAAAAGATTAGTTCAGGATAGGGATGTATGGAGAGCTTATGTCCGCGCGGCCATGAACCTATGGGTTCGATAGTGCCGGTGAGTTAGTTTGAGGATGTAGATTATTGTACATTGGAAAACATTAGTTTAGGATAGGGATGTATGGAGAGCTTATGTCCGCGCGGCCATGAACCTACGGGTTCGATAGAGCCAGTGTGTTAGTTAGTTTGATGGAAGTAGATTATACAGGGGATAACTGGAAAAGATTAGTTCAGGATAGGGATGTATGGAGAGCTTATGTCCGCGCGGCCATGAACCTATGGGTTCGATAGTGCCGGTGAGTTAGTTAGTTTGAGGATGTAGATTATTGTACATTGGAAAACATTAGTTCAGGATAGGGATGTAAGGAGAGCTTATGTCCGCGCGGCCATGAACCTACGGGTTCGATAGAGCCAGTGTGTTAGTTAGTTTGATGGAAGTAGATTATACAGGGGATAATTGGAAAAGATTAGTTCAGGATAGGGATGTATGGAGAGCTTATGTCCGCGCGGCCATGAACCTATGGGTTCGATAGTGCCGGTGAGTTAGTTAGTTTGAGGATGTAGATTATTGTACATTGGAAAACATTAGTTCAGGATAGGGATGTAAGGAGAGCTTATGTCCGCGCGGCCATGAACCTTCGGGTTCTACTGTGCCAGTGAGTTGGTCAGTAGATGTATTAAGTTTGGTTAATGAACAAGTAAAATCTGTTTACATAACATACTTTGAGAAAGAATTTAGATATTGCAACGCTGTTCTTTATTGATCGTCTCTGGACAATCGGAAGGTAGGTCAAATGGCTCTGTGTAAAGTTTCAATTAGAATTACACATTCAGTTGTATTTAATAATTACACTAAATCCTTCAAACCTACATAACAAATTAACATTTTCATATAATCTTAGATAAATTTGCTATTAAAATATATTATCGGAATACCTCTAGGTCATTATACAGAATATATATTTTAATTTGTTTTGCAAAGTTTTTAAAGTTTTATTTTCATAATGTTATTAAGAGTTTGATCTTATTATCAGGATTTGTGACACCTTCAACAAGGTCAAGCCTAGCGATTGTCTTTTGTTTTTTGGCAACACCGCATCTCTGTTGCCTCGAAATGAACTCAAAATGTGTATCTTCTACATGATTGTTTGATAGTCAGGAATAGCAGTATGGCCTACTAATAGCAGCTATTGCTATTAGCAATCTAACAGTAACAACTATTTGTACATTTGTGTTAATATTAAAGGATTACAAGAATAAATCATCGTAAATTTATATTTTCTTCTTTTTTGTCTATCATGTTATTGCTTAAATCACACTTTTTGGTTAGTTTTTAATATTTTTTTTGGTTTTAAACTTGATATATAGACATTTGTTGGATATCTGTGATGATCCTAACTGCTATAATTTGCAATTATTGCTATCTCCATACTGATATATTTTACTTGTTTTCCTCGGCAGAGTCATACGAATCGGAATATTGCATAGTGAGACAGGATTCAATTCCAGGACCGCAGGACTACATCTATATAATTTGAAATAAAAACCGCAAAACGCACAAATTATTGTTGCAGTACGGTAAGTGAAAATATTTATTGATTTTTTCACAAGAAATGCCTTGGTATTGAATCAGAAATTGAGTTTATTTTAATGGAATGCCGTCATATCTACGAAGAAAAATATTATTATATTAAAGGTAGCCATGAGTGAATTTTGATACTCCGAATCTAATAAAAGTATTTCTTTCAAATTTTTATCACAAATGTATACCAGTATGAATAATTTCTTCTTCATTATCATCCAGGGATTAAGCCTGTTGGCTCGTTGCGGTTTCATGAAAGCTAGAATTGTTGAAATTGTTCAGACCATGTTCTGTGTGGACGTCCAATATTTCTCCTTCCGTATGATTTATAATTCAACAATAATTTTGAAAATCTATCTTCTGGTATTCTATTAACATGTTCTTTCCTGTCGTTCCTATATTTAATTATTCGATCTCTAAGTTTGAAAATATTTAGTTCCTTTCTTATATCTTCATTTCTTTTCTTATCCAGCAGAGTATATCCTGCTATATTTCTTAAAAATCTCATCTCAATTGCTTCCAACTTTTGTTCTAGTCTTTTACTAATCGTCCCAACATTCTGATCCATACATCAATACAGGAACAGCCATCACTTTATAAAATTTCATTTTTCATTCTTTTCTTGTGTTTTTAAGGGTTCTTTTAATAGTGCCACACATTAGATTAAATGCATTTATTTTGTCATTAATATCTTCAGTTTTAACATATGATAAATTGAAACATAGACATTTAAAACTATTCACTTGCTCTAATATTTTATCATCAATTACTATTTTTGCTCCTAAGGTATCATGTCCTTTAAATGCTAAAATTTTAGTTTTATTCTTGGAAATTTTAAAATTATAACTGGCACTTATTTTTTCCAAATTACAAATAGCTCTTTGTAGATTAATAACTTCTATCTTGAATTTCAAGTGATTTATTTTATTGGATCTCAAGTTTTGACTTTTTTGTGTGTTTTTTTTTTACTTTAATTAATTATATAAGTTCCTTGCAGCGTAATTATCATTATTTTGTTCCAATATTTGCTCTGGATATTCGTTGTACTCTCTGTTTTCAAAATTGAACTGGATTTTTTTGTGCGATTAATGATTTTGAGTAAAAAAAATTGTTTGAATTGATTTTTCATGTTGACGGAAACTGAGATATCTACGACAATATAAAAAAAAGTCATAACTTACGAGCATTTTTGAGTTATGATTAAAATCCAGTTCAAGTTTGTACTCTTGCAGAAAAGTTTAGAAAATTTCAATTGGATAGGACAAAAACTGTAGTGCAAGGAACTTTTTTTAAATGGGCATGCGCTTGAAAAATACACTTTGAGAAAAAAGACTACAAAGTTATTCATACTTCTGACTGCCATTTACCGGCCTAAAGCTCCGAAGCGCTCGAGATTTAAATGTCTCCTGCCGGCCTAAACGCTCTAAAGTGCCCTTGATGAAAGCATCTTAAAAATATTGCGTCGTGCGTACAGAACACGTGATCTCTTTATGCAGGTGTGATGAGTAGGCATTCCTGCACGTGTGTAAGGATAAACACTTATATAGGTCACAGATAATGAAGTTACTTCCTGAGGGCTCAGTTGAGGTTGAAATCATGACATCTCGCACATCGCGTAACAGAGTCGAGACGTGGATATTTTATGAGTTTTAGAAGAAAGTACTGATAGTGATGTGTCAATATTTTCGTCAGAGGAAGATGAGGATGATAATGTGATGAAGATGGACAGATTATGGAAGACAACTTTGAAAGAATTGAAGACAGAGGCCCCGGTCCTAGCTGCGGATCTGAAATGGAAAAATACAGCAAATTTCAAAGAATTAGAAAAGTACGAACATTTTTCAGGGTCTATACACAGTCTACCAGTTGGCAGCATTGAAAAAGAATTTTTTGAGTTACTTACTTACTTACTTACTCACTGGCACTATCGAACCCGTAGGTTCATGGCCGCGCGGACATAAGCTCTCCATACATCCCTATCCTGAGCCAATGCTCTCCAATCATTCCCTGTATAATCCACTTCCCTCAAATCATAGTTAATGTTGTTCTCCCACCTCATTCTTGGTCTACCAACTGGGCGTTTTCCTTCTGGCTTTCCTACAAGAAGTTTCCATGCACGTCTTTCATGCCCCATACGCGCATCATGTCCTGCCCATCGCAATCTATGAGACTTAACTGTTCTTATTATATCTGGCTTCCTATAAAAACCATGTAGTTCATTGTTATGTAGTCTTCTCCATTCACCTGTCTGTTCATCTCTCTTTGGTCCAAAAATTTTCCTAAGAACTTTATTCTCAAATACTCGTAATCTCCTTTCCTCCCTTAAAGTAAGAGTCCATGTTTCGCACCCATATAATATAACTGGTGGAATAATAGTTTTATATATTTTCAGCTTAACGTTTTTTGAAAGGAGTTGGGACATCAAAAGTCTCTGCAATGATTCTAATGATTTTTAAAACAAAGTTGCAGAAGAAACAAATAAGTATGCAGCTTTATCACAAAGAAAAGCTGAAAAAATCGATAACAACTGGGAAGAAACAAATGCAGAAGAACTACGAGCCTGTATAGGAATTCTGATTTATATGGGCCTTGTTGACCTTACAGAAATTGACGATTATTTTCAAGGCGATTTCTGTGTCTGCCCTATAGTAAGACAAGCCATGACACTAAAACGATTCAAAAAATTGTACCAATATTTACATCTGAATGATGATGAACAAAGATCTGACCAGCAGAGCAAAAATGTTGACGTTTTCTATAAAGCAAGACCAGCTCTAGATCTAATGGAAGAATTCAGACAGATGTACATACCAGCCTATGGACGAGGCAATGATCGGTTTCAAGGGGAGGTTTTTTCTGAAACAATATCTACCTGGAAAGCCAACTAAATGGGAGATCAAGGCTTGGGGCCTAGCTGACAGTGCCAATGGTTATCTTCTGAAATGTGAAATTTATAAAGGAAAAAAAGAAATTCGACCACAGGATCTTTTACTAGGGGAACAGGTTGTACTACAACTTACAGAAAATTTCTGGGGAAAATGGATTTTGACAATTTTTTCAGCATCACAAATCTTATGAAAATGTTACTGGCGGAAGACACTTATAGCTGTGGCACTAAAAGGGCAAACAGAAAGAATTGGCCAGCCGAATTTAGAAAACCAACTCTTTTGAAATTGAAAAGAGGCGAGTCCAGAAAAATGCAGCATAAAGATGTGACGGCGGTAGTGTGGCAAGAAAATCGTGTTGTTCTTCTCCTTTCCACGAATTCCGATCCCCGGACTGATGGTTCAGTCACAAGAAAAACAGAAAAAGGCAATGAAGAAATAGAAATTCTCCGTGTCCTAATGCCGTCATAAATTACACGAAGCACATGGGAGCCGTGGATATAAGTGATCAGAAACGCGAATATTATGGTGTGGGCCGATTTTTAAAAAAGTGGTGGGAGTTTCTATTACATTTTGTCCTAAATGTGTGTATTGTGAACTGTTTCATCTGATCAAACCAGCCCTCGAGTACAGCACACGGAAACTTGGTGCGTCAGCTAATAAGTACGTTCACATCTCGCAAGCGTACAGGCAGGAAGAGAAGTTTGCCCATCGGAACTGCATCCCCTAAACTTTTTCATTCTTTGGAAAAAATATCAGGCCGTGCAAAAGTGTGTGCTTTGTGTATAGAGAAAAATAAAAAGCTCCATCTGGAAGGGATAAACAGACAACATTTAAGTGTAAACAGTGTCACCTTCCATTGTGCCGCGTGGGCTGTTTTTTGGAATACCACCAGCAGCGAAATGTGGAGGTGCAAAATTAGGTGAGTACGTTATAACATGCATAAATATATTAGGAATTAGATAAAAAAATAATTATGATCCTATCTTTTTCAGTTTAATTTTTATGATTTGTTTTCTTAAGGGGGGACATAGATTCTGCTATAGGTATCTAAATTTAAATGCCCATTAAAAAACCCCGGCCATCCTGTCCTAGTAGGAGAACGGTAAATGGGAGCGGCACAGTTCCAATTTCTGTCTTGAAACAAATATTTCTTTTGGACATTTGTGCCAAACTGTATGGTGGAGACTCTCATTAGCATTTTGGGTTTTTCTTTTTGTGCCTCTCTCCAACAATACATCTGATGTCAATCTTTGATATATTGGTATCATTTTTGCCACTAGTTCTGGGGAAGTTTAAAAATGGCCGCCAGAACTTTAATAATGGCGAAATAGCAATAAATTATATATTATCTTGAACAGGATTTTAGAATGACAACGGGCCACGACTGCCTGGCAAAACACCTTCACAAAATCAATGTTCTGCCTTCACCGAAATGCATTTTATTCAATCACCCTGATGAAGGTGATCTGAACAACTGTATCGCTGTCAAACATGAAGATTCTAAGAGCAAGATGCAGCACATTAGACAACAACAGCAACATCTTGAACTGGAATATGAGAGGTCATCATCATCAAGGATTAGACCTTAAGGTCTCTTCCGATCTCATGCTAGAATTGGTCTGTCCATCTTTTACTGGGTCTTCCTACATTTCTTCGTCCTAGTGGTTTGTAATGAAGAATCTGTTTCGGAATTCTATTGTTATCCATTGTATTGATGTGGTGCATCCATTCATCTCTGTATTGTGCAATAGTTTGAATGTATTTAGTTCACTTCGTATATTTTAATTTAATTTTCGATCTGTTATTGTACAGCATCCAGCCACACTCCTCAGAAACCTCATTTCTCACGTTTCTATTCTTCGTTCCTGGTTTTTTAGGTAAGACCCAGTGTTGGAACCACATTTTAAAAGTGTCTCGTTTCTAGTTACTTTGAGACTTAATTATATGTCGCCACACAAATAATTAAATTTATTTATTTTGTTTTCAGTGCCTTCAGTTTTCTACATGACACATTGTATTCCAGGCAATTAAAATTGCTCACTTGTTCTATTATTTTATTCTCTAATTGGATTTAGTGGCGCACACCCTAGAAAAACTAAACCTGTTGTTTTTAGAGTAGATATTTTCAAGTAGCCTATTTGTGAGAGATAAAACACAAAATGTGTATTTTGGTCCATTTTCACTCAAATTTCACTCGTTGATAGCCTTAAAAAAACTTTTCGTCATTACAGTATTGTAAAGTTGTGTAGCTAATTGTTATGTGATCTTCCCCATTCACCTAAATGTAACTTGAATTAATACAGTAAAACTTGTTTAATCCGGAAGTGAATAATGCGGAAATCTGTCCAATGTGAACAAATTAATTGGTCCCGGCAAAATAATAATTTTAAGTGTATTTATTTTGTGTAAAATGTAATCTGTCCAACGCGGAAACGGAAGGACATTTCTACACGATTCATGAAAGAAAATATTTATAAGGCGGAAAGATAAGAGAGGGAAATAAATTAGTTTCAACTTCTTTGAATTCCCTTTAGGCGAATTAAAATAAGAGACAATTTCTGCCGCCGGCTGAAGTAGAGTTTCTACCTGTATCTAGAATTTTCTTTCGGCCTCACTGCACACCCGTTTTGCGAAATACAGGTTCATTTAACAAATATTTGGCTTGTGACGCCTGTCTTACAAATAACCAGCGCACTGTAAAATCTTAAATAAGTATAAGACCGATTGTGTACGTATCTTCCACAGGTAGCGTTCTCAATTTACGGAATAAAGATGGCTAAATCGTATGTATCATTGTCATTAAACGAAAAAGTGAAAGTGATTGAAGATAAAGAAAAACAAGCTCTGAGTACGCGAAATAACGACTAAATTTAAATGTGAAAAAACCCAAGTTTATGAGAATTTTAAAACACACAGAAAAAATAATGAATAAATGGACGCAAGGAAACGGTAAAAAAAAGGAGGGAAATGAAGAAATCAATGAGGTGTGGGAATGTTTTACAACTCCACGATAAAAAAATCTCCAAATATCCGGTTCGATGCTCCAAAGTCAAGCTCTAGCTGTTGCTATATCCCTAGGGAATAACGATTTCAAGACATCTTCAGGTTGGTTATGAACAGTTTTAAGAGACGACACTATGTAAAATGTGGAATGAAATTTGCGGGGAATCAAAGGATGTGGACAATAATATTGTTGGTGTGTGGAAACCGAAACTGCATACTTTAATTTCAGGACACGCACCTAAGAGAAATTTTTAACGCTGATGAAACGGGATTGTTTTTTTTTCGCGCGTTACCGTCGAAGTCGCTCGTACCTACTATACTCCACTTTCCAATAGCATCGGAACTACAATATTAATCCAAGGTACATAAAAATACATATACGGTGCTCCATAATCCAAGACTGGTTAATAATTTTTATAATGCGGAATGTTGTCTAACGTGGAAAGAAAAATTGGTCCCATGCGATTCCGCTTTGAACAAGTTTTACTGCATTATAAGCTAATGGTTTATAAATACCGATGTATTCATGTTTTAGTCTCGCGCCATGTCCGAATGGTTTAAGGCACAGGAACTAGCGCTGGTTCGAATCACCATGGGGGGGGGAGGAAATTTTCTCATGTAATTTTGGGAAGTTTCAGACCTATGTCCACCCAGCATCGTGAGAAATTTGGGTATTTACAATGAGTAGCGGCTCCATGCTGAGATAACCAGGTATAACGGCTCAGGGAACCGATATGCTGACCATATGTCACCCTTACACTGGGTATCGGTCCCATACTGGCAAAAAAAAACTGCTCGCACATACCAGCAGCATGTCGTAAAGACATTAAATAATTTTATGATACCACAACAAGGATGAAAACAATTTACCAAGGAAAGAAATGAATTAAACACGAGGTAAGGTTATTAAAAAACGAAGTTCATACCAATTCTTTTTATTATGCCGAATATGTAACATACAATTTTTATATATCATGTACCATTTCGTAATATGTATTTATACATATTGGGGTTTCTGTAGGAATAAGAAAGTGGAGACAATATCAAATATACAAATGAAACATAGAGGTGCAACAGCTGTATAATAAATAGTTCCAGCTTTTCACGCCAGATAGCATTCTATTAGAAATCCTCCTCAGAGTAAACCCTTCCTCCTAACAGACCTCGAACTACCCGCTTGTCTTCTTAACATAAGTGAAAACTTAAATTGGTTTAAGCCAGAAACATTACATGCAATCAAAGGAAATCTGTAAAACATAAAAAAATTAAAATATTATTAAACAAAAGTTATCTTTAAGGCTTTGATTTTATCTTGTTCTAAAAAGTACGTACTTACTCACTGGCACTATCGAACCCGTAGGTTCATGGCCGCGCGGACATAAGCCCTCCATACATCCCTATCCTGAGCTAATGCTTTCCAATCATTCCCTGTATAATCCACTTCCCTCAAATCATAGTTAATGTTGTTCTCCCACCGCATTCTTGGTCTACCAACTGGGCGTTTTCCCTCTGGCTTTCCTACAAGAAGCTTCCATGCACGTCTTTCATACCCCATACGCGCAACGTGTCTTGTCCATCGCAGTGTACGAGACTTAACTGTTCTTATTATATCTGGCTTCCTATAAAGACCATGTAGTTCATTGTTATGTAGTCTTCTCCATTCACCTGTCTGTTCATCTCTCTTTGGTCCAAAAAATTTCCTAAGTACTTTATTCTCAAATACTCGTAATCTCTTTTCCTCCCTTAAAGTAAGAGTCCATGTTTCGCACCCTTATAATATAACAGGTACAATAATAGTTTTATATATATTTTCAGTTTAACGTTTTTTGAAAGGAATTGGGACATCAAGAGTCTCTGCAATGCATAATAGCACGCATTTCCACAATTGAGCCTACGTTTAATTTCTTTGTGCATCTCATTTCTATTTGTGATTGTTGTTTCTAGGCATTTGAATTCAGCCACTTCCTCAAAATCTCCCTCATTTGTCATTAGCTGTCCATTTCCATTATATAATGTATTCTACGTAAGTACTTATATATTATAAATTTCACTATTTTCTATAAGCTTTTAGAAGCAACTTAAACAAATTATTTATTAACCGAATTAATATGTAAAATACATTTTGACTTTTCCACGTTTAGGAATTTGTTGCAAGTGTATTGGCATGTCTGGGAATGTTCTTCTATGTAACTTCCCTCTTCTAAGATAGTTCGTTCTTTTATACCACTTCGTTCTTCCAAGGTAGTTCGTTCTTCTCAGACACTCACTGCGGTACGGATGACGATATGGATGACGTAGGAAAGAGGCGGGGACATGCAAGATCGATGGGCGGAGAAATGTAGAGTAATCAACGAATGAGCGAAAGTTGATTTGGAGTGAGACACCTATGATCTAGAGCTTGAAATAAAAAGTAAATTTTAATTTTAAGTGGCAGTAGTGAACTCTGAACTGGCAGTTCACTAAAAGTGAGTAACTTTTTGACACTTCACAGTAGTGAAGCGTTCTTTTTTAAACGACTCAGTCTCGAATTACCCATCACTATTCTATCGTGAATTAACGTTATTTGTAAACATCGGTAGAAGTAATGGCTGGTTTTAGTATTTCCATAAATAAAGGTGAGAAATTATTTTTTTATTTATTTGTAGGTAATATGTTTTATTCGTAATCAATATAAATGTTCATAAGATCGTATATATTTTTTGTTATTAACTATTTAATATACCTCATGCTATTTGAATTGAGGTTAGAGTTGGAAAGTGTTTAGTCATTGAAAGAAATGTTATTAATTCGAAACGAAATTTAAATTTATTTCAGATGTTTCTTACACGATCTGAATATGATAGAGGCGTCAACACATTTTCTCCCGAAGGAAGATTATTCCAAGTAAGTTAACCCTCAACTGGTAGGGTGAAATTTCTGTTACATAACTGGTAGGGTGGGGTCATTATGACCCTGATAATATAATAAAGGAAATGCATACATTTGGACTTTAGTATTTGACTATATCTGACAAAATATATTAACCTAATAAATTACAACCTCTTCACACCTAATTTTAACTAAGTACATCACGTCTAAATAACAGAATTTAATTTATTTTTCTTGGAGTGCATTAAAAATATATTTTAGACATAGACTGTACATTCAGACATATAAATTGGCTATATAATAAACAACATGTACGAATTACACTAATATAGTAAACCAAGATCAATTACACAAGAATAGCAATATTAAATCTAATTAATTTGCATCATTTAGTAACAAAACAGTAGAACAAAGGACTGGAATTTGAAACTTGGTAAATCTCAATAATCACTCTGGGACTATAAAAAATAATTGTAATAAATTATCCTATCACTCTAATCAGGAGACTGATCATAATTCCAACTGAGTAGTAACTCCATTCATCATATACCTAAATTGACAATATTATTCAAAACAGTCAGGAGAGAGATTTTTAGTACATCCTGCACATAGCGGTTTCATACACATTTCACAATTTGTTCCAGCTTTCCCATTCGGACCACGAGGACAGGAAGAACATATTTTCCTTTTTCCTGGAGTCATGGTAGGCCCTGCTTCTTTTTCTGTACTTGGGCCCGACATACCACCAACTTTCCCAATCATCTGCCGGAGTTCACGGTGCTACTTCAGCGAACAAGTTCAGGATGCACAAGTGATTTTGCGAGAGCAATAATGAATTGACGCCTGGTAATGGAATTTGCCTCTTTTCTGCTTGTCATAAGTATATGACCATTTACTGTAGCGATATCCATTATGGCAAAAAGTATCACCATTGGCCATCGTCTCGTCCTTCAAGCAGTAGAATAGGTTGAAACTTTCCGATCCAAGGAACCAACTCTACCTTTGGTCATGTTATGGAATTGTATTATTTCCGGCTTTTGTGTATCGCTATCGATACATTTGGTGTGATACATAGTGGAATTCAGAATGACAGCTTTTTTGGAACATGTGATACAAGGGTATTCTGTCTATAGAAGCCAAATACAGATGAACCTACAGTTATTTTCTTCTGTGGAAGAAATTCTGCAGGAATTTGTCTCTTATTTTTCCTAACCGTTCCCACATAGGTCAATCCTCTATTATTCAGTTCATCAGCCACTTCTATAGACGAAAACCAACTGTCCCCCGTAATGTTTCTACCTCTTTCCCGAGGTTGGAATAATTGCTTGTTTTCCTCTCTATTCCTTCATTTGTGTGTGTTACAATAATATCTAGAATGTCATCTGTAAGAAGAAAACTCCAAGCAAGTTCTGGTTCTAAAGTGGGGTTAGCATTTCCACGAATTCTAGGAAGATGTGTAATGATATTGGGTTGAGCGGTCCGTCCTCGTAAAACGAGATTATGACTCCATTTGTATTTATCTTTACTATACATGAAAGCTGTATCGTCAACATCAAGATTACCTTCCACATCATCGTCATCAGAATTGCCACTTTGTTCGCTATCAGTGTCGTGTTCACTCTCAATAACAAAATTTTCATCAACTTCATTTTCATATTCATCATCTGATTCATTCAAAATTCCAGTTAACCCTTCATAGTTAGGTTTTACACATCGTTCACTATAAAAAATAAATTCAGAAATGAATACAAGTGTATCCTGAAATAATAATGAAAGAAATCATTATTCTGCTAAATGAAAAAATACTTACGTTTAAGGTAGGCTGGGGTCAACGTGGCCCGAAAAGCGCAAGACGTTAAAGAAATTGAAATAACACAAAAATGCAAAAACACAATGAAACTTCCACTTCGTCCAAGGTTCCAGAATAGACTGAGGATAGAGTACACAAAGTTTCAGGTAGAAAATGTTTTTGGTATATGAGAAAGAGCGTTTCCAAATAATAGCCTGGGTCATTCTGACCCCACCCTACCAGTTGAGGGTTAATATTATAACCATCTTCTTCAGATAGGAATTGTGTTGCATACATTTAAATATCTATCAAATCTGTTTTATTTTATAGGTTATTTTACATCTCCACGCATTCATATAGAGGCGTTACTGTGGGTTGGTTAAGAATAATTTACTGATATTTGGAGGGTCAGCATAAAATATTCTTTAAAAAAATACTTGCATCAAATACAAATCTCAAACCTCAAATAAGAGCTATCTGGGAAAAAGATCCACAATAAATTTTCCAAGTCCTACAGAATAAAAGTGTGCATGCAGAACAGTTTATAGCGTTTTCACTAGATGTATCCACATATGTGTGAAGTCCTACAAAAGTTTATAGAATTGTCTCTAGATGGAACCACGTAACTGTGAAATCGGGGCTCAAGTCTAATATTTGTCGCTCATGGTTTTCCATACATTTGGAAAAACTAGCGTGCCATGTTTTCAAAGTCCTATAGAAAAACAGTGCGCATGCGCCAAAGTTTATAGAGCCTGCGATAACCCACCATCAAACCACATCGATTATCGCTCTGAAATTTAAATGACAAATCTTTGCAATAAATCCCCAAATCTATGTTAAAGAAATTATTAATAATATTTGAATTACCAAATGTTTATTAGAAACGGATGTACAGCTTTCATTCTTGTGAGACATTTATTTTATGAGTTATTAAATATTATATTTTTTAAAATTTGCATATACTACAATTAAATGGGTTCTACAATTTAGTAAAATGTCTGTTTTTTTTACAAAACCCCTAAAATATTTAGAAAACATCATGCATTAGAATTCTTATAATGTGAATACAAAGGGAGAAAAAAATTAATAATCGCATACATTTTATTTTTTATTTCTTAACACAGTGGTGACGGGCCACGGAGATCTCCGTGTTTAAATGGCCAGCGCTAGACGACCGGTCACGGAGATTTCCGTTTTTACGTTTTCTATGGCTTCCCTGCCTCTTCGCTTTTGAATGAGGCATTCAATTTTGTTTCTTCTCATTGTGAAATAAATTTTAGTTGTATTTGTGCCCCTCTCTTCTCTTTTATGAAATTGCCAATTTTACAGAATTGATTACAATTTTATGACAGACGGCTGGTGAAATATGGAATTTTAGTGCGGGTAGTTAGGCGATTACGGGATACGTATGTAAGCTGTAAATATATTTTGCAGAGCGGAAAAATTAAAAGAAACTCTATTTTGCGTTCTGGAGCCGAATTTATATCTGTGGCATCATGTCCACCAGGATAATTATTATAATAGTGTGGTTATAGCTGAAAATTTGCTCGAAAGAAAGACGAGAGCTTCTGAAGCAATAAAGATTAACAGAGGGCTTCCAAAATCATTTGTGGAAGCAGGAAATAAACTCAAACCAGGAGAAAGTGTTTTTGTAGTAAGGGGGACCTTTTGCTACAAACATGGAAAGATAAAAGAGACGTAAGAATGGTTAGCACATTGCATCAGGCAACACGAGAGTGGAGGAGTAAAGTTGTAAAATTGCCCTATTGAATACTTCAATATAACAAGTATGTAAGGGTGTAGACAGGGCTGACCAATACCTATCATATTACTCCATCCTTAGAAAAATAGTGAAATGGTGCTAGAAAGTTGTATTATGGCTTCTAAATTGTACACTCTTTAATGCTTTCAGGGTCTATAAATTTCAAAATCCTAACAGCAAAATGTCAAACAGAAGTTTTTTGCTTGAAACAGCCTCTTGTTTGGCAGTTGTGAAATTAGGAACAGATGACAGAGAAGACGAGGAAAGACAGAGAGAAAAGAAACCACTTCTAGGAGACCACCTTTCGACCCACCAGGGAGGCTAAGACATTAAGAAAAATAAATTAACACCAAACATTGCCGCGATTTTAGTGAACACAAGAAAAGGAACTCGCTACGTATGCTCTTTTGCACTTTGCCTTTACATAAAGGTAAATGTTTACAACGCTATCAAACCCTCAATTTCTACTAGAAAGTCTGGTGAGAACACTAATAAAGATTTACTTATGCATTATTGTTATTGATTGTAAATATATTGATGTAACAGCCACACTGTGCTAGCGCGGTTTAAAATTTAAAAGTCCACCCTACTGACAGAAATGTCCGGTCCAGCAGCGGTGGGTGCAACGCAGAGCTGTCGGTCACCAATGTGTTAAAATACTACTTCAATCATGAAACCCATGCACTACTTTGTTACCCATTGTCTTTAGGACATGCGGTAAGAATTTGAACCTTCTAGGACAACATTTTTGAATTCCATTCAATTTTGAATGTACAAAAATGCAGTGGAAATAAAAATGTGGACAAACAAGCTTAAAGATTTGCATGCAGGTGGTATTTAACTGGTGCAACCTTTTAACTCTGATGTAATTTAGGGCACTTAGAAGCGCCATAGGCCTCTGAAACTTTGCCAACATATACATTAGAGTGCAGGCTATTTTTTAGTACAAAAAACAAAAAAAAATGCCAATTTTTATCTCAAATGGTCAATTTTTCACCCATCACCTCCCTTAAACTAGTTTTGGAACTTCCTTCTTCAGTTCCATCATCAGTAATTTTACAGCCATTGTCTTGTCCTGAAGTCAGTTGTGAAATTACTAATGATCGAACAGAAGAAGAAAGTTCCAAAATTAATTTAAGAAGAATAATAATATGAGGTAGTAGCTGTATGTTGTGTTGCAGGTGGAGTACGCAATTGAAGCTATAAAACTTGGCTCCACGGCTATTGGCATCTGCACGTCAGAGGGAGTTGTTCTGGCCGTCGAGAAGAGAATTACTTCCCCGCTCATGGAACCAACCACTATTGAAAAGATAGTTCAAGTTGATAAACACATTGGTAATCTGATTATTATCTTAAGTAATGTCCCGCGCCGTAGCCGAGCGGTTAAGGTAGGAAGCCTTGGCGCAGAGCTACGGGACTTGCGCTGGTTCGAGTCTCCATGGGGGAAGAAATTTTCTCATGGTATTTCGGCAAGTATGGGACCGGTGCCCACCCAGCATCGTGAGGCAATTGGGTAGCTACAATAAGTAGCGGCTTTAGGTTGAGGAACCAGCTATAATGGCTGGGGGACTCGAAATGCTAACCACATGTCACCCCTACACTGGCTGTTGATCATCTACCTCTGTGATTGACACATGTGGATGGGAAGGGCCAGCAGCCGGCTGGTAAAAGGGCAACCGCTGAAAAGTGGAAAGACCCTCAATCGGATCTTAAGTAATGCCACGAGTGATTTCCAATTTATCTAGAGAATTTGGAAATCAAGAGTGGCATTTGTTAGGACTATTTAACAAATAAAATTAAGCTGTTTAGTCACAAATCATTATTTAAATATAGTTATTTTAAAATATTTATATATTTAATGTAAACGGTGATGTTTGAAAACAAATGAGAAACATTTATTATATTTAATTTTAGGAAGTGATATTTTGAGGTTATTTTAGTTAAATTATTTTCAGTCTGATCATCTTACCTCAATATTAATGTTGATTTGTTCTTCGGAAATAGAAAAATCTGCAGTTGCTGCTCATGTTTGGTCTGAAAAACATAATATAAATTCAGACACTAAATTATTAAAACAGTTAGAAAATACAAAAGAGCTGACTATTTGGGAAAAAATTCCATATTCAGAAGAACAAAAACAGAGTTATGAATTTTGAAATACCGACGGAGCGTGACCTTGTTTGGAGGTTCTTTGGCCAACCACAGGATGGAGCTGGCATCGACATCCAGGGTGTGCAACATAAATCTAACCAGTCTGGACAAGATGCTGACGATGATTACGATATAATCGAAACATGTTCAAGAACAAATCAACATTAATATTGAGGTAAGATGAACAGATTAAAAATATTTATATAATAAATTTGGGAATTTTTAACATTATGAGGTTCAATTCATAAGAATTAGATGAATCGTGAATTCTTCTTACCTCATACTTCTATGTTTTTTTAAACACAGCACTGCAGTATCAGCGACCATCGTCACCATTCTCAGCCGTTTTCACGACTGTCAATTTTTTTTTGTTGCCGGTAATTATCCATACTGCCATCTGGTGTTCGTTTGAAGGAGTCATTTTCTAAACTGCCATCTGTTGTATTTTTGAAGAACTTTGTAATCAAGCTCGGTTCGTCTGGCATCTCGAAGTTCATGGTTCTAGTATGGTTTTTTGAATATATATTTTTTCTCAAACTGTTAAATCCAAAGGTTTGGATAGATGTTTCAAAGGTTTTGCTTTTTTTTTCAATTCTATGATGCTCTAATAAACTATGTGCTGCTATAGCTGATTTTTCAATTTCTCCATTCTTTATGTTTCTGAAGTGTTCTTTTTTTACGAGTTTCCAAGTTCCTTTTTGTTTTTCCTATATGAGCTTGATTACAAAGTTCTTCAAAAATACAACAGATGACAGTTTAGAAAATGATTCCTTCAAAAGAACGCCAGATGGCAGTTTGGATAATTACCAGCAAAAGAAAAAAATTGACAAAACAGCTGAGGATGGTGACGATGGTCGCCGATACTGCAGTGCTGTGTTTAAAAAAAACATAGAAGTATGAGGTAAGAGGAAATCATGATTCATTTAATTCTTAAAGATTAAAAATATTTTAACATAAGAAAAAGAAATTAACTTGATCTATTAACTCCTTACAAAGGAGAGGCTATGGCTCAACAATGGGCTATGCCTTATAGATAGATTTTAAAGGAGATAATTGGAAATCATTAGCTGAGGATAGGGATGTGTGGAGAGCTTATGTCTACGCAGCCATAAACCTACGGATTCAATAGAGGAAGTTAGTGATATTTGCTATAATAGTTGTATAATGTATATCTGAAGAGAAAAATTATACGCTCAGACCGGGACTTCAACCCGGGACCCTTGGTTCTCTAGACCAAGCGCTCTGCCACCTGAGCTACCTGAGCAAGTACCGATCTAAACGCAAATTTGTCTCTATATATTTTGTAATTCCCCCCACGAAATACTATGAAGCCTTTGCTTCTATCTTTGCA
Organism: Diploptera punctata; assembly: GCA_030220185.1. NCBI lineage: Eukaryota > Metazoa > Arthropoda > Insecta > Blattodea > Blaberidae > Diploptera > Diploptera punctata. The sequence goes on along the minus strand of JASPKZ010008511.1, from coordinate 45,855 downwards.
AATGGCGGCTCCTTTATAATTTTTCTCTTCAAATATGATTTATCCATCATTGAGGTGTATGAAATTAATAATAAAAACATGGAGTTGTACAATGTGTTTGTTGTGCAGTGAGTGGTCTGATGGCAGACTCGAGAACTATGATAGACAGAGCACGTGTGGAGTGTCAGAACCACTGGTTCATCTACAACGAGAAGAGTCAGTGGCTCAGGCTGTTTGAAACCTCGGAGACTCAGATGATTACGGGGCGCTACTTCACTTTGTAGCCCAGACTGAGTTAGTAAACTGCAAAGCAATTAGGTTGTTCTTCTGAAAAGATTTTTGAAAAAAAAAGTACAGAACTTCACCGATCTTATCTAATGTCCATGACCAATATATAGAGGAACTTCGGGTAATTTGGACCCCTGTTTTGAATTTGTTGTTTTTCTTCTTTTAATTAAGCGATTTGAATTTGTTTAATTACAGTGATTATCATTATTGTTGTAACTATGAAATAGCATTGTTATTTTATTCAAATCTGGAAACATCTTCATAATTTATAAACTGTTTACATTACAAGGAAATATCTACCAATAAAACTAAAATAATGGCCTTTTGTGGAAAATTTGTTTAAATAACAAAATTTTAGAGAGAGTTAATGAGTTTACTTATTTAGGATATAAACTCTCTTTTGTTGAAAATTTGGATTTATCAGAGAAAATTGTGAAATTCAACAAATCAATGGGATACATTAATAGAGTTTTAAAGCATTCATTAGTGCAAAAATCAACTCGTACTCGTCTTTATCAAATAATGGCTCGACCAGTCCTATGTTAATGGAGTGAAGCGTGGACTATAAGGACGAGAGATGGAAGCAGACTAACAGCTTGTGAGATGAGATTTATGCGCCGAACAAATGTGGTCGAAAGAAAAATGTAGAAATCCTTCAAGAACTTAATGTGTCACCAGTACTGGACTACATCTCCAGATATCAGCTAAAGTGGAAGGAACATGTCTCAAGAATGGCTAGATCCAGGATCCCCAAGGCAATAATGAACTACTGTCCAAATGGGAAACTGTCACTTGGTCGACCTATGAAAAGATGGCACGAAAACCGCTTTCTCATGCCGTAACAGTTCTTCTAGGACTAATACCTGGTAGGATGATGATGATGATGATGATGTACACTTAAACTTCCCTATTCAAATAAAGTGGACCTTAGCTTTTAGTCTATTTTTAAGTTTATTTACATAATTAATTTATACAGACAGGCACAGATTAATCTGAAAATATTTTTGGCTGATCATAATTAAAAAGCGTTGATATTTGTTTAATGTTTTGAAAAATTATTGTTGATTACAATATTCACACGTCATTCATCTGCAGCAAGCGACGGTCTTTGTGTTTAGTAAAATTACAAGTATATTAAATAAAATTAATTAAGTGAACAGATTTTAGAGATAGCATCCTCATTGATAAAATATACGTATTCATGTAAAGTGGACCCAGGTCCTCATGGAGGGTCCATATTAACCGAATTCCTTTGTTATGTTTAATTATTTTATACAGCCACGACGTCACATAATATCAAACCAAACCCGTCAGTATATTAAAACAGCATCTACATAATATAATATATTTAGGAGCTTTTTCAACATTTGTAATATTCAACAGCAGAAATTAAGAATTGATTCTTAGCTTGAAAAACTTTTAAAGTGGTCATTTTCATAAATATCACAAATAAACCCTTCTTTGCACAAAGAATAAAATAAACTGGCCTTGAGCCCGTCAAAGTTGATGAGGAGAAGAAGTTAAAATATTTTCTGTTCGAGGGCAGCACCAATTAAAGAAGATATTAACCGGGTTCACGTTACTTGAACTTCCCTACATATAAGACTTAAACAGTGTGCTAAACAAGCTGCTTAGAAACATTTTAGAAGCTAAAACTACATTTGGTTTTCACTTTTTACTTGTTTTACTTTAATTTTATTCCGACAGCTGACCACGTGCACATGATACAGTTTAAACGGGAGCTTTGGCGCTGGGTTTTAGTGCTTTGCAATTAAAAACGGCATATAATTTTTTGGACATGACCTTTGCACATCAATATGCTTCTCTGTAAGAATTTTAACTGTTGCACCATGGAGATTTTCCATAAACACTGCCTTGCAGTTAAAAATGGCAGAACTAACTTATCATCATCCTTCAAGGATTAGATCTATCCTGATCAGGCTCCAAAAATGAAATATAAGGTTCCAATATTTTTACGATTAGTTGAAAATAGTCACCGTTTCAAATAGTAGAATGGCTGATGATTAGGTGAAAGATTGTAAATCTCTTAAGCCTGTTTCGATCTCACATCTGTTCAGCCCAGCGCTTTCTTGGTCTTCCCACCGGTCTTCTTCCTCCAGGATTATACATCAGTGCCATCTTTGGTATCCTATCCTCTGTTATTCTTTGCAGATGTTCTATCCAATTGTTCCTGTGTTCTTCTATTTGTTGAAGAAGTGGTTGTACTTTTAGTTCCTCTTTAATATTCTCATTTCTAATATGTTCTTCTCTTGTACAACCTTTCACAGCCCGTAGGAAGCTCATTTCCGCTGCCTGTATTTTACTTTTTCTTTTTCCTTCAGGACCCAGGTCTCACTTCCATACATCACCACTGGTAGCGCCATCATTGAGTAAAATCTTAGCTGCGTATCCTTTCTTACTTTATTCCTCAGTGTTCGTCTGATTGTTCCACAAATATGTTGACATTTCTGCATTTTCTTATTTATATCTTGTTCTTCTTCATAAGTTACATCGCAGCCCAAATACTGCTATTACTACTTCTGTTCTTACTGGGTACTTTCCACAACACTTTCAGAATTAACTGTTTCCACAATGTTTTTATTGATAACAATGAAGCTCATCATTGGTTACTAAACAAATAAAAGAAAAAAAAATCTGTGGACAAATGGAGTTGACAAATATGTTAACATTTCCATTTGTTATTAAAGCCTTTTTACAGTGTCAGAATTTATTGGTGATTTATCTGGTAATATTTTATACCTTTTTTGACCAGGTTCTACACTGAGATGGTAACCATGTAGATTAATCTGTTTAATTTTGAAGCTGGTTTGTTATTTTAAGATATTATTGTTTGATGTTTTTATTATTAATTTCATACATCTCAATGATGGATAAATCATATTTGAAGAGAAAAATTATACGCTCAGACCGGGACATGATCCCGGGACCCTTGGTTTTCTAGACCAAGTGCTCTACCACCAGAGCTACCTGAGGAAATACTGATCTAAACGCAAATTTTTCTCTATATATGTTGTAATTTTAAAAAAAAATTGCGTTTAGATTGGTACTTGCTCAGGTAGCTCAGGTGGTAGAGCACTTGGTCTAGAGAATGAAGGGTCCTGGGTTCAAGTCCTGGTATGAGCGTATAATTTTTCTCTTCAAATATGATTTATCCATCATTGAGATGTATGAAATTAATGATAAAACATTGAAAAAAGCCGTACTGGCATTTATAATGTAATGTATAGTTCCCAAATATGTCTTCTTAATAAAGGAGCCGCCATTTGCAAAGATAGAAGCAAAGGCTTCATAGCATTTGGTGGGCGGGAATTACAAAGTATACAGAGAAAAATTTGCGTTTAGATCGGTACTTGCTCAGATGGTAGAGCACTTGGTCTAGAGAACCAAGGTTTCCTGGGTCCAAGTCCCGATCTGAACGTAGAATTGTTCTCTTCAAATATGATATTATTGTTTGTTATTTTAATTGTAGAGTCGTCCATTTGGAGTAGCGATCCTGTTTGCTGGATGTGACGAGAAAGGACCTCAGCTGTTCCACATGGATCCATCCGGAACCTTTGTTCAGTTTGAAGCGAAGGCTATTGGATCTGGGAGTGAAGGAGCACAGCAGAGATTACAGGAGGTGTATCACAAGGTATTATTTAATTACAAAATATATATTTTTACTTGCTATTTGAGTTTGTATTTTTTTAACATTCTTACCTCATATGTTTATTTTGTTAAACGATCGTTTCAAAATAAACATATGAGGTAAGAATGTTAAAAGAATACAAACCCAAATATTAAATTAAACCTCATAATGTAACTTCCTAATGATTTTTAAAAAAATACTTGCTATTGTATTTTAAAATATTTTTAAGTTTTATAAAGCATAAAGACTGCAGGCTCCACTTATGAGTGACAAAACTGACATTAAAAATAAACAATGTTACAATCATGAAAATGTGCCATAAAAGTTACCTTCTGCAAAAGTTGCCCGCAGTGGTCTAGTGGTTATGATTCTTGCCTCTAGACCCGAGGTTCAGAGGTTCAAACCCGGCCCGGGTCAATGTATTTTAGGAATGAAAAATCCAATGCACCAAGTCCTGCAGGAGGAACTCAAGCCATGGGTCCTGTGAAATTAAATGTTTCTTACCTCTCCTCATATACAAGATTGTACTGAAGATGAGACCATTATGGTCTCGAAATCACGATTTACTTAGAAGATTTATATGAAGAGAGGTAAGAAACATTTAATTTCACCATAAATTAAACCTCATTGTGATTAAATCCTATAAAATTTAAACATGGGTCCTATGTCTGAAGATTTTGAGGTTCATAAAAGAACCTTAAGTCTGAATGAAAAAACCTCTGAGCTAAATTTAACTGACCTTCATCCATCCAAGTAGTACCTTAGTTTTGTACTAGATGTCTCCTCATGTACCAGATTAACTCTCTCTATTCTAAATAAACTCACACAACTCCAAAAAGAAATACAGTATTACCCTGCTTTTACATTCCCGCATTTTATGTTTTCCCACCTTTTACAGCATTTTTAAAGGTCCCTTCAGTTTCCCTACATCCACAATGTATTAAAAACCCGGCTTTTACGATTTTGAAATGTTGTTTTCCCACAATTCACGTCACGTTGATCTTCAGCATTAAAGATCGTAGCTATTCAATTTATTTGATTGATTATCTCGCTTCTGTACAATTGATATATAGTGGAGCAAGTTCATTGAGCCAACAAAGCCGGCTGCTATACAATCGATAAGGAGCCAAACAAGTTTAATGAGCCAACGAAGCTGGCTTTTGTACAATCGATAAAGAGCAGAGCATGTATTTATTATTGATTTAACATTTCTCACTGAAAGATAAATTATATTTGAAGAGAAAAATTTTCGCCTCATTTGAAGCTTTACTAGCTTTATAAAGTAATGTTAAATTCCCAATAAATGTCTTCTTAACTAAGAAGCCGCCATTTGCAAAGATAGAAGCAAAGGTTTCAAAAGCATTTGGCGATAGGGAATTACAACATATATAAGAGAAAAATTTGCGTCTAGATTGTAACTCGCCTCGGTAGCTCAGTTGGTAGAGCACTTGGCCCGGAAAGCCAAGGGTCCCGGGTTCGAGTCTCGGTCTAGGCGAAAATTTTTCTCTTCAAATATAATTTAGCAGAGCATGTAGTTCGCTCAGAACTTTCAAACATTTCTGAAATTCAACCCGTGTACTTGTATGGCAAAACTATTTTTTTTAATCTCTCAATAAAGATTCATAGTGCTGCTTGCTGAACCCTCCTTGTTATTTATTTTTTAAATGTTGAAAGTAAAAGAAATTAATTTTATGTTTTCATCAGTTAAAAACTCTCATTACATTGAATTATTATAGGAATATCACTCTCAGATCTAATTTACACCTCACCTGTCTTCTAAATAAATAAAAGACAGGATATGAGGTGAGGTGTAAAGAATTTTATTTTAAATTAAAAGAAACATTACATTATTTAGCCAATATTGTATATTATCCCAGTCACTGCTTTTTTTTGCATGATCTAGAATGGTTGCTCAATATGAGGGCAAACATTTTTTAGCTCCTCCTCATTTTCCATAATTACACTTTCCCCTATTTTACACCATTTTTGCCGTGGTCCCTTGAAAAGTGTAAAAGAGGGGTAATACTGTAATCATTCAATGGATACCAAGTCACTGTGGAAATGAACAAGCAGCCTAACATCTTTATCTAATGCATACTCCATAGTCAATTCCCATATAATAAATTTATAGATCAAAACATGGCTTTCATCTGACAAAGGTCTTCTCCTTCCTTCCAAGTATTAGGCCAAGGGCTGTTACGAACCTATAGGAAATTTTCCATCCAGCGTTTCATAGGACGGCCCAGAGATCTTCGCTCTCTTGGTATATAATTATAAACAGCTTTGGGGATCCGATTTGAACTCATTTTTGACAAAGGTAAAGCGCTGAAAGCTATACAAACCAAGCCAAATGATAATTTAAAACTTTAGTCTTACCTCTTAGAATGAACAGACAAAATGTTTTAATTATTAAACAAACCTCTTAATTGATGTTTTTATTATTAATTTAACACTTCTCACTCAAGGGTAAATTATATTTGAAGGGAACATTTTTTCTCTTCAAATATAAACCTCTTAATGTTACTTCCTATTGTATTTCTTCTTGTAATCTTGTAAGCCCATGTTTCCCTTAACAGAGATTTAGGTGCTCTCCCCCTACAGGGAAGAATTTGAGCCATGCTAATTTAGTTACACTTGTTTTCGTATAGATGTCATTAAAAAAAACAAGCGAAATGATTTACAAATGTAGAAAACCATCCCCAGAATTATACAAACTTTCTTAACAAGAGCAAGGACAGGTCACATAGTCACCCAGAAATACCTATTTCGTTTTAATATCATTGATTCTAGTACGTGCTGTTGGTGCAACAGTCTTGAACACATCCTCATAAATTGCTCTTTTCCAAACCTTCAAAGTAAATCTTTAATACTGAAGAAGTAGATTGCTTTGTCCCAGGTTGTGGCGACGTTTTGAAGAAGTATTGGTGTCCCAAAAAGAATTACTGGTTCAGGTTGGGTTTAATTTTCGGTAGAGCCGGATTCTCTTCTTAGGGTCGGAAGTTGGTACACAGGATAGGAAAACACTTCAAAATTACTAAAAAATGTTTGTTGCAGAAATAATTGCAAATTTATTTATTTCTTAATTTCCCAGCAGATCAAGTAAATGTAGGTGATATTATTCTTCACCGTCAATTAAAATTAAATTACTTTCTTTTCTTGAATCAATTATTCTTCTTGTATTAAATATCACATTTTATCAGGAGATCTCTTCTTGCTTCTATCTTTGTTGAAAGTTGTATGCAGAATGACTAGTGTAATTGTTTTATAATTTTAAGACCATTATTACATCACATGATGTTATTTTTAAATTCTATTGGTTAATAGTCCTTTAAATATAAGGTTTAATGTGATTTGTTAAATAAGAAAATTAATTGTTTTAACATCCAATCATCAGTCAGAGTTTAGTTTACTTTCATTTAAGAATATGAAGTTAAGCAGGTGTTCTTATTACAGTTATAACTGAAGGATTTATAATTCTGACAACAATGATTTATAACAATTTTTAAAAGCATTCTTTATAAAAATTGTTATGTAGTGCAATATCTTTAATTGTTACTGAGACATTTTTATTCAACAATAACCAACAATGAATTATTTAGATGATTTTATTTATTTAAGTTATATTTAAATATTAAAATAATTTTAAAATACAAAATTATTAACTTCAACTTTCATATTTATTATAATATTAAAATCCTGCTTTAATACCTGGAACTTTGGAAAAAGCACAACAATATATCCTGACTACTCCAGCAGGTAGAATATACTACAAACATCGGGCGCTATATCCATCTTTTGTAAAATGAAGAACTGTAGTGGAATTGTATTTGAAGAGAAAAATTTTCGCCTAGGCCTAGACTCGAACCCGGGACCTTTGGCTTTCCGGGCTAAATGCTCTACCAACTGAGCTACCGAGGCGAATTGCAATCTAGATGCAAATTTTCCTCTTATATACATTGTAATTCCCTCGTGCCAAATGCTATGAAGCCTTTGTTTCTATCTTTGCATAATGCTTCATAGCATTTGTCATGACGGAATTACAACATGTATAAGAGGAAAATTTGCATCTAGATCGCAACTTGCCTCAGTAGCTCAGTTGGTAGAGCATTTGGCCCGGAAAGCCAAAGGTCCCGGGTTCGAATCTCGGTCTGTGTGAAAATTTTTCTCTTCAAATATAATTTATCCTTAAGTGAGAATAATAAAAACATCAAAGTTGTGGAACTTTGTGTTGTCAGCAAGTAGCTGGATGCACTAAGCATCCCCTCGAGGCGATGTACTGACCTCAATGAGTGTGGTTAAGAAACTTGCCATTAGGAAAGCACTCATGTCCCCTAGTGGGATGAACAATCTTCCCTTCTGAAATATCAACAAATTATGATTATTAAATAAAACCTCAAAGTGTTACTTTCTTCTTCTTCTTCTTCCTTCCAAGTATTAGGCCAAGGCCTGTTACGATCCTATAGAAAATCTTTCCTCCAGCAATTCATAGGACGGCCCAGTGATCTTCGTCCTCTTGGTATATAATTATAAACAGCTTTGGGGATCCGATTTGAACTCATTCTTTCAAGATGGTGTTTCCAATTTAGTTGGTACTGTTTAATATATTCCAAAATTGGCATAGTCTTCAATTCTTTTAAGATATCGGTGTTCCTTTTCCGATCCCATCTGGTGTAACCCGCTGTTCTGCGCATGAATCTCATATCACAAGCCGTTATTCTGCTTTCATGTTTTTTTTAGTGTCCATGCTTCACTACCATAGGTCAACACCGGTCTAGCCAAAGTGTTATATAAACGTAATCTGGTGTTTTTTTGTACAAGGGATGGTTTCATAACTTGATTAATAATTCCCAAACTTTTATTATAACTAGTAATTTTTTCAGGGATATCCTTTTCATCCCAGATAGAGAGATAATATCTAAGATATTTAAATTGATTAGATATCTCTAAAATTTTATTCTGGAGATATATTTTACTTTGTATGGGGTCCTTCCCTTGAAATGCCATAATTTTAGTTTTATTAATTGATATTTCCATATTACATTTGGCAGCTGTTTTTTGTAAAATGTTACTTTCTAAAAATATTTATTATTATTCTATAAGTTGTTTCTTGTTTTTCTCCCAAATTTCCATATCCTTCTGCCTAAGCAGTTCTTTTGTCTGCTGTGGTGGTCTAGTGGTTATGTTCCTTGCCTCTAGTTCTGAGGGTCATGGTTTCAAACCCGGCTGGGGTCGATGGATTTTCAGGCTCGTAAAAGATAATGAATTTCTTGAATATTTTTTTTTAATGGCTGGAGATAGGAATCACTGTGCTGTGAAGAATACGGGATGTATGAGGTGGTACTCATTTTAATTTCATCAACTTTTTATTTCGTTTAGAGAGAAGAATGTAATATCAGCACCAATAAATAAATTTAACCTTGGTAATCTCTTATAACCAATAAGAAATTGAATACCCCAGATAGAAAAAATCTGGAATTTATCAAATTAATTGTAAGGACTGCAATAAAGTATACATAGGAAAAACAAAAAGGAATTTGGACACTCGCATAAAATAACTCTTTAGAAATGTTGATGTTATATTTTAAATTAACATGTTCTAGAACTGGATATAGTTACATTTTAGAAAGAAAAATTACATTCGAACCGGGAGTGAAACCCCGGACCTCTGACTCTATACATCAGTGCAGCAACTGTTACGCCATTCGAACTTCCGATAGGAACGTCAAATTTCTTTCTACTTATACAATTAATTCTTTCATACGAAGGCCGATAGCAATCGCTATGAGGAACGCCATCTGATGACTTCTTTTCAAAGTATTTTTTATTGAGAATTAAAATTAAAATTTAAAAAGTAATGTTTAAATTCTCAATAAAAAATACTTTGAAAGGAAGTCGTCAGATGGCGTTGTGATAGCGATGGCTATCGGCCTTTGGATGAAAGGAGAATTAATTGTATAAGTAGAAAGAAATTTGACGTTGCTATCGGAAGTTCAAACGGCGTAACAGTTACTGCACTGACATCAGAGGTCCGGGGTTCAACTCCTGGTTCGAACGTAATTTTTCTTTCTAAAATAAAACTAAACCAATTCTGGAACACGTTAATTTAAATATAACATTAAAAAAGAAGTGATAAATTTAATATTTAAGTGAGTGTAGAACATATTTTTAACGACTCACCTCATATAATTTCCAATTTCTTTGATACCGGCGGTTTCAGACAATATCTTGTCCCTCTTCAGTCATGGCTTCCACTGATGAAATTCTCTGGTTGTTGATTTCTCTAAGGACATCACCTCTTGTGCTGCCATCTTTGGTTGGGTTTATAAACTTTGTAATTAACCGCCGGTATCAAAGAAATTTGAAATCATATGAGGTGAGTCGATTAAAATATGTTCTCCACTCACTATTAATGATATAACCTCATAATGTTTAAGATTGAGGACATTTTTATTATTAGATGTAATGACCTGTTTCAGTCGATGAAGTTGAAGGAGGCTGTCGATCCTGAAGCAGGTGATGGAGGAGAAGTTGAGTTCAACAAATGTGTAGGTGATGACGATGACACCTGAGAGGAAGTTCCACATGTTCACCAAGGAGGAGGTGATCAAAGATATTGCATAAATAACTCTTGGAAGTTCTCTGCCTTAGAATTGATCACAGCACCAGACTGTTAATTTCTTACATCTCTTGAGGAATTTTTACAACTTAATGCAACATTCTATGAATAGTGATTAATGGCGTAGCCCATAACCTCTCCTTTGTCACAACTTTATACACCAAGTTTATTTTAGTTATCTTATTTGCCCAAAGATGTCATGAGTGACATGCAGTTAACACACCAACTAAATGAGATATCTAGCAGGCAACTAAGGTATTGAACGTTTATAGGAATAAATCACTATGAGGTTTAATTTAAGAAAATTCAAATAATCAATTGAGTTGGTGTTGGTTGGTTGGTATCTAATGTTGAGCACTTGATAATGAAATCATTCGCTCTCTTGCACTCCAATATTTAGCAGAAAGGCTGGTTTCTTCTACAAAAGCTGGACAACGGAGGAGATGGTTTCTTTCCATATCTTCATTTAAATTGCAAAAAGGGCATTTAGGTGAATCTGTTATGCCAATTCTGTGCAGGTGTTTATCCAAGTAGTCATGTCCCGTTAGCAGTCTGAATGTTGCTACTGCAGATTTTCTTTGTAATGTAGTAATGTCATAAGCTTGTAGATTTTCCCATTCCTTTCCAGATGTTTTGGTGGTGTATTCTTCTCTCTGAGTTGGTGTTTACTTGATGAAAATCCATATTTATTAATTAAATAAAAATAAAACTTAGTTTTATTTGATTTTCACATTTATTAAGATATAATTCAGTGACAGCTGTTTCGGCACACTGTACCTTCTTCAGACATGTTAACAAATTATGAATTGTGTTATTATAGTACATAATCAACTGATCTAAGCAACAATACAACAATAATTTATTTAAATTTTTTAATTTAACAAAGGTGATTCATTCAAATCAAGTTAAGAATGGGCACACATCTCAAACCTACTTTGAAATTCACCCAGATAAGCATTATGATATACCAAGGCCGTATCCAAAAAAATATATGCAGTTTTTAATTGCAAGGCACAGAAATCAAAGCCAGAATCCAGCAAAGGCAACCCACTGTATGGAGCAAATGTTTGCCCCTGCTTCAATAGAGCAGAGTGGAGTGAGGTGAGGTATGGCGTAGACAGCAGGTAGTGAGGATTATCTTATCTACCAATTCAGGAGTTTTATCGCTTCCCTATAGTTTAAATGAGAGATTTGGCACTGGATTTTAGTACCTTGCACTTAAAAGTAGCAGATTATTTTTTGAACACAGCCTTTGTACGTCACAACACTTCTCTGGAAGTTATATTTTGACATTCAGTGGTTTGACAATTCCCTTGAGAGTAGAGAGCCGTGTAGACACAGGAAGCATTGCTTTGTGTGACGTGTTCAATTCTGAGGCAGAACTTTGTATTATGTTTGTGATGTGGCTAGTTTTGATTGAGAGACAATTAAATTAATGATAGCTTTCATTGTATTCTTCACTTGAACAAAATTCCACTTCCCCTAAAATGTCAATATCTAAGTGTCTCCTCTTCTTTGTATTTCCCCATTTCTTGGTGTAATCATCATCTTCATCATTATTGGTGTGACGGTCCATTTGCAAAAATTGTAGCAACGGCATTTGAGGTTAGGGAATTAACTATGTATAAGAGAAAAATACGTGTTTAGATTGGATGCCTAGGTAGCTCACATGGAAGAGCATTGACATAGAGACTCAAAGGTCCTGGGTTCAAACCCCAGTCTAGGCGTATATTTTTCTTTTCAAGTATAATTTGTCCATCATTAAGATGTTTAAAAATGAATAATATGAACATATATTATTATTCGTGGATTCTGGGTAGTTCTTCATATGTCACTCTATTTAATTCCATAGTGTAATAGGTTACAAAATACTTGTCCTATCAGCTGGCTGCTGGCCTCACATCCACATGTGTTAATGAAATGAAAACTAAAAACATTGGAGGAAGCTGTACAGGCTTTATAATGTAATGTAAAATTTGCAATAATTGGTCTTCGTAATAAAGAGCTGCCATTTGCAAGATCGAAGCAATGGTTTTGTAGCATTTGGCACTCAGGAATTAACAGTGTATATAAGAGAAACATTTCTGTTTATGTTTGCAGTGCTCGAGCATTGGCCTAGAAAGCCAAAGGTCCTGGGTTCAAACCCAAGTTTGAGCATATAGTTTTTGTCCTCAAATATTATGCAGTCGGTATAGAGGTGACATCTGGTTTTCTCAATCTGGACTCGCCACTTATTGTAGCTACACAAATGCCTCACGATGCTGGGTGGACATCGGTCCCATACATTGACAGGAATTTAATGAGAACTCTATTTTTTCCTATGGGAATTCAAACCTAACATATCCCATAGCTTTGTGCCAGGAGGTTCCTGTCTGACTACACAAATGATTCTTCTGGTCACATATGGTTTGCAATTGAATAGTTGCCCTAAAAACAGATATAACCCGTAGACTGTTACCCATGACTTGACAAACTGCTTCCGCCATTTTGTTACATACAGATCACTATTCGCTTGAAAGCCAACTTTTAAAAATAAATAAAACAGGTCTGGAAGAGAGTATGGATAGTTTTACATGCACCATACATCAGTAATATTGAAATATTGTAATCAATGGTAAAGAGAAAAATTTTTGCCTGAATCGGGAATCGAACCCCAAACCTTCATCTTTCTGTGTTGATGATCTGATCCCTAAACTAATTCAGGGCATCAGCACGGAAAGCTGAAGGTTTGGGTTTGGTTTCCAGTTCAGGAAAAATTTACTCTATGTTTTTGTAATTAATTTAACACCTCTCTGATGGATAAATTATATTTAGAAGACAAAAAATTATACACTCAAACTGGGGTTTGAACCCAGGATCTTCGGCATTGGCCTGGAGAGCCAAAGGTCCTGGGTTTATACCTCAGTCTGAGCGTATATTTTTTTTCTTCTACTAAAAAATGTTCCTCTCTACCATTTGATTACAATAATTTAGTAGTGTACTTTAATATACTTATTTCAATCATAGTAACAGCTTTAGGTTCTTAACATTAATTTAATGATCCACTGAAAACTCATCTTTAGAATTTCTGTGGGTTAGATCTCTTTTCGGGGCAACTATTCAATTTAGGATGAGATTAGTAAGGGACAAACCAGAAGGTCAGTTCAAGTTCCAATGGGGTCAGGATTTTTAAACTGGACTAAACTTCCTGGTGGTACCATGGGCCTGGGGTTGAATCAGCCTCTAATAGAAATGAGTACCAGACACTTGTTCTGAGATTAAAGGTGGCAGTCACACAGTGCCGACATTTTTCTCCTGAAGAAGCAGTAGAAGCAGCCCAAATTATTTATAAAAAATATTAATTTATTAAAGATACCCTGCAGAACAACTTCTTTTCTTTCCATTCTTTATTTGTACAGCTTAGTGCATCATTTTATGAATATTCCTGCTATTTTAATGTAACATATGTAGGAAATAACTCTATGACGTTTCTTTTAGTTATTTTCACTCACCATATTTTTTTTTAATATTCTGCAGACGATAGTTCCGTCACATCTAGGCGATGCATTCTAACTCTTCTATTTCCAGTTGTCGATCCTGTAGCTAGATTTATGTTCCCTCTGTTGGCTGACCGATGAACTTCTAAATAATTTTTTTTTTCACTTCCACAAGAATTAAAAAAAAATCATAGTTTTCTCCTTATTTTTGTGGGTGTACATTTTCTCCTAAATTGTGAGTTCCTTAGATATACACAGGAAAAACCAGGAGGAACTTAAATACAAGATTGAAAGAACTCCTTAGAAATGTTAAAAATTGGGGAAATAGAAAAAGTGTGCGATAGCTGCACGTGCTTGGTCAGAAAAACACAGAACAGAAAATGATGCCAAACTACATAAACAGTTAAATCTAAGGAACTCACAATTTGGGAGAAAATTTACATCTACAAGAATAAAGCAAGAACTATGAATTTTGAAATTCCCGGGGAAAAGAGGGAAAAAAAATGATTTGGAAGTTTATCAGTCAGCCAGCAGAGGGAGCAGAAATCAATCTACACGATGACAACCAGAAACACAACAGTTAAAATGCATTGAGACTGTCGCATAGATGCGAAGGAACTGTAGTCTGCAGAAATAAAAAGATATAAGGTGTGTCAATGTAACTAACTCATGATTGTAGTGTGACCAATTTGAAATATTAGCAGTGTTAACCTCCTGAGGTATCAAGTGGAACCACCCTCCTGGTGCTGCTGCGTTAAGATTTATCACCCATCATATCATCAGGGTCCTGTCACGCAGCGGGCTTGGGTTCCATCCCCGGTCGGGACAGTTTTTCTGGGTGAGGTTTTTATTGGGGTTTTTCCTCACCTGTAAGACAAATTTCAGGAAAACTTTAAGCCCCAAACGGTCCCCGAAATCATATGGCCATCATCATCATCATCCTTCACCGGTGTGGAAAGCAACAGGAAGCTACCAGACCTACAATTCCCTAGTAAAGCTGCAAGCATAGCATGAAAATGATATGATTGCAGTGAAGGACCTGCCTTTGGGCAGAATTACTATGGATGGATATCATCAGGGTAACATAACTCCATTTTTAAGGTGCCCCAACCTCAGAAATGGGTTACAATTCCTGCATTACCAGGAGAGAATGCTAGAAATATCGTAAGATGATCTGGTGACATTGGGGGGGGTTGGAGATTTGATGAATTAATGAAAATTGATATTGGTTTTTATGACCAGCCTCATGGGTAGTGGTCAGCGTTTCTGAGTACTGTTCATGAGGTCCTGAGGTTGATTCCCAGTCAAACCATAGCAATTTTTCCTTAAAAGGAATTATTCCTGTGGTTGTTCATGGTCTGGAATTTAGGTTAAGAACTCTCCTGGCGCTTCATTATCATTTATCACCCATCATATCATCAGGGCAATGTAACTCAGCCTTCCAGGTGCCCTAACCTCAGAAGTGGGTTTATAATTAAAACAATGTCAGGAGAGAACACCAGAAATGTTGAAATGACAACCTGGGGCAATGAATAAAATAAAATTATATACAACAGGAAGTAACATTAAGAGCTTTAATTAAATTTACAGTAGGAGGAAACACTATGAGGTATTTATATTATTAAATGAGTTGGAGAAAATGTTTTAACATCTCACCTCACAAAGTTACGTGTCTTCACGATACCGGTTTCAAAAGTATAGCATTACTTCCATCTTCAGTCAAATTTCAACAGATGGAATTTAACTGAAGATGGAAGTAATACTCTACTTTTGAAACCGGTATCGTGAACTTTGTGAGGTGAGATGTTAAAACATTTTCTCCAACTCATTTATTAATTAAGAGGTTTATTTAATAATTTAGATGTTTGTTCTGTATATTCTCACCTCTTATGGTTGTTTTTGTTGAACATATGTTTCAAGGCTTCTGAGCCTCATCGTCAGCGATTAGACAGTGATTTTTCTCAAGTTGTCGGCCCTAATTCTTGACTCCTGCTCCCTCTGCCTATGATCCAAAGAACTTGCTAATGAGGTACCTTTCTCCGGGAATTTCAAAATTCATAATTCTTTCCTTGTACATCTGTATGTAGATTTTTTCCCATATGGTGAGTTCATTTGCTTTTTCTAACTGTTTTAATAATTTTGTGTTTACATCTATTTTGTGTTTTTCTGACCAAACATGAGCAGCCAGTGCAGATTTTTCTACTTCCCCCTTTTTTTACCATAAGAAAAGAAATACAAAAATTCACATATCACCCTTGGGCACATAAATTTCAAAAGATTTTTTAAAAATTTAATATCACTTTACCACTGAAGAGTAATTATAGTTTAAATACATCCATAGTAATTCTGCCCGAGGACATGTCTTTCACTGTTAATCATAGCATTTTCATGCTATGCTTTGCAGCTTTACTAGGGAATTGTAGGTGTGGTAGCTTCCCCGTTGCTTTGCACACCGGTGAAGGATGATGATGATGGCCTTATGATTTCGGGGACCATTTGGGCCTTAAAGTTTTCCTGACATTTGTCTTACAGGTGAGGAAAAAACCCGATAAAAACCTCACCAGGAAAACTGTCCCAACCAGGGATCGAACCTGGGCCGGCTGTGTGACAAGGCAGCTCTCTACCTGAAGACCACTGTGGTGGACATAGTTTAAACAAACTAATAAAAACCAACAAAAATGAAAAGATTGATGATGGTAAAGAATCAGGAATATATCAAATAAAATGTGCAGATTGTGATAAGATATACATAGGGAAAACAAGAGAAATTTAACCATTAGAACTAAAGAACACACAAGGAATGTAAAAAAAGGGGGGAAGTAGAAAAATGTGCAGTGTTCAGAAAAACACAAAATAGATATAAACACAAAATTATTAAAACCGTTAGAAAACACAAATGAACACGGCATATGGGAAAAAATGTACATACAGAAGAACAAGAAAAGAATTAAGATTTTGAAATTCCTGGAGAAAGGAACCTCAGTAGCAAGTTCATTGTACCACAGGCAGAGGGAGCAGAAGTCAAGAATCAGGGCCGACAACTTGACAAAAATGAATGAATCATTTCTTATCTTACCTCATCCGTAGTTTATGTTTTCTTAAACACAGGAACTGCAGTTTTCAAGAGGGACATCCCTCCCATATTCAACTGACATTATGACTACTGGATTTTTGTTAGAATCTCCATCTATAACATTGCCACCTGGTGTTGATTTGATGAACTTTGAGATCAGTTCACATTCATTGGGAATTTTTAAATTCATGGATCTAAATTTGTTCTTCTGAATATATGTCAATTTAGATCCATGAATTTTGAAATTCCTGGTGAACGTGACCAGATCTTGAAGTTTATCGCATCGACACCAGATGGCAATGTTATAGATGGAGATTCCAACAAAAATCCGGTAGTCATAATATCAGTTGAAAATGAGAGGGATGTTCTCTTGAAAACTGCAGTTCCCGTGTTTTAAGAAAACAACCATAAGAGGTAAGAATACACAGACCAAATATCTTAATTATTAAGGGCACTGAGTACTCATTTGGATTTTTCTTTTTGAAAAAATTCAGGAAGGTCTATTTTAATAAATTAATGAGTCATTTTAACATCTTACCTCATATTTCATGTTTTATCAAACTCGGTAACTATAGTTTTCAAATGATCTTGTCATTCATTTTCAACCACCATTATGACTACCGGATATTCGTTGGAATTTTACAGAAGAACAAATTTATATCTATGAATTTCGATATTCCGGATGAACGTGACCTCATCTCGAAGTTCATCAAATCAATACCAGATGGCAACGATATCCCGAAGTTCGTCAAATCAACACCAGATGGCAACGTTATAGAGGGAGTTTCCAACGAATATCCGGTAGTCATAATGGCGGTTGAAAATGAATGACAAGATCATTTGAAAACTATAGTTACCGTGTTTGATAAAACATGAAATATGAGGCAAGATGTTAAAAGACTCATTAATTTATTAATAAGAACCTCATAATGTGTTTCCCAATTTTAACTTTGAAAAAGGTCTATTTTATATTATTTACAGTCTTATCATCTTACCTCAATATTAATGTTGATTTGTTCTTGAACATGTTTCGATTGGACATCAGTCATCTTCAGCATCTTGCTCATAGTCTGGTCTGGACAAGATGCTGAAGATGATTGATGTCCAACTGAAACATGTCCAAGAACAAATCAACATTAATATTGAGGTAAGATGATCAGACTGTAAATAAACTAATAAAAAAATTATTTTTGTATGTTGCATATTTTTGAACCAAATTGCAAGGAAATTAGTACCGGGTGCCCTTAAAGAAATATTGCATTTTATTAATTGAAGATCATATAATGTAAAATTGCTAACATGTAATTGTCCGGTGACATCTCACTGCTATTTATTGTACTAATGATATGCATTACTTATTGTAGCTTATAAGAACGCTACCTCCTATGACCAGGGAAGTCACCACAATCACCAGCGCTGTCAGAGTTATCTACGACTACTGATTCCAAGTAGCCATACCTTGTTTATGTAAGTTCAACTGATTGTAAGTGTTTATTTTCTGTTATAATAACCTCAGGCACAAAGTGATAGACTGGCAACACCAACAAGCACTAAAGCAGGAAGTTGCTTCCAGTTTTAAATTAAAATATTGTCACTCATACCACGGGGTTTTGCTCTTACTTATTTGGACTTAAATAACTACACAGTTCTATTTAAATTAATATTGGGAAGTAAACATTATGAGGTTATATCATTAATAGTGAGTGGTGAACATATTTTAACGACTCACCACATATAATTTCAAATTTCTTTGATACCGGCGGTTTCAGACAATATCTTGTCCCTCTTCAGTCATGGCTTCCACTGATGAAATTCTCTGGCGGCTGATTTCTCTAAGGACATCACCTCTTGTTCTGCCATCTTTGGTTGGGATTATTAACTTTGAAATTAAATTTTTATCCACCGGAATATCGAAGTTCATAGATCGATATTTATTCTTCTGAATGAATATCTTTTCCCAAATTGTCAATTCCAACGGTTTATCCAATTGTTTCAAAAGTTTTGCCTCTTTTTCAATTTTATGATGTTCTAGCAAACTATGTGCAGCAATTGCTGATTTTTCAATTTCACAATTTTTAGTATTTCTAAAATGTTCTTTAGTGCATGTTTTCAAATTCCTTTTTGTTGTTCCAATGTATACTTTGCTACAATCATTACAATTAATTTGATAAATTCCAGATTTCTTACTGTCTGGGATGTTGATTTTTTTATTGGTACTTAGAAGTTTTTCCAGACTACATTTATTTATTGGTGCCAAAGTAATGTTGTGTTTGTCAAATATTTTTTTAATTTCCTATGTACTACTGGATGGTACATAGTTTTCTTGA
This sequence comes from Diploptera punctata, assembly GCA_030220185.1. Taxonomy (NCBI): domain Eukaryota; kingdom Metazoa; phylum Arthropoda; class Insecta; order Blattodea; family Blaberidae; genus Diploptera; species Diploptera punctata. Next base: position 26,447 of record JASPKZ010008511.1, on the reverse strand, counting down.
ATTCCTTCTTTTCTTTACTAACGGTTTGTAGAGTAGAGCATTCTTTAAGTTGTTTTACCTTTTTGAATTTCCTTAATTTGTTTGATATTATATTCTTATTAAAACCATTTTAATCTGGCTATGTTTAGGATATTCTCGTATTCTTTCTTAAAATTTTCTTCTTTTAGGGGACATTTATCAAGAGGCTATTAAATATCAAGAGGCTATTAAATACTGCATATTTATGTGCCAAAGGATTGAAACCCGTTGATTTGATATAATTTTCAGTATGTGTATCCTTCCTGTATACATCAAATTCAATTTTTTTAGTTTTTTTCATTCCTAATTATGTATAAATCTAAAAACAGAATTTGGTTTTCAATTTCTGATTCTATGGTAAAGTTAATTGATACATCTTGCAGATTAAGTAATTTCAACGCATCATCAACATGTTTAAAATTTATTATCGAAAAAATATCATCCACATATCTGTACCAACTCTTGAAAATCCATGGGTAAGCCTTGGTGAGATGGCACTCGAAGTAACTCATGTATAAATTAGCCAAAAATGGCAAAAGAGGATTTCCCATAGAAAAACCCGAAACTTGTTTGTAAAATTTTCCATTGAAGGTAAACTAAGAATTTTCAATACAAAATTTTGTAAGGTGGATGTATTCCTCTATTACTTCTTTTTTTAAATCCAAAGAACTCAACCATTTTTCCAAAAAATTCAACATTTTTTTCTATTGGAACATTCGGAAACAGTGAAATAACATCAAAAGACACAAATCTGTCATTAGATCCACTCTAATGTTATTCAATTTATCAACTAGTTGTAAAGAATTTTCAATACTTTTGTTTTCGAATTCTGGAAAACTCTTAAATTTTTGTACCAACCATTTTGATACGTAGTAACACGGTGACCCTATATTATTAATTATAGGTCTCATTTTGTTCCCAATTTTATTGGATTTTGGGGAGACCATACATTCGAGGATTGGAAGAATTTGGGATTTTCATTTGAGTTTTTCTTTATCAGGGATTGTGTGCTTAATTTGTTTTAAAGTTTTTTCAAAAGTTTTTTCAAAAGTTTTTTATAGTTTTTGGTAGGGGATGTGTTTTTTAGTTCCAAATATTATTTCAATTCTAAAAGGTTGAAATATTCTGATCTTTCTAAAATTTAGATAATGTATTGACGTAGACTTTCACGGCCGGAGTTTGCTATGATGATCTTCAAGAGGATTTTCGGGCTGTAGGCCGTGGTCTTGAGGCTTGAAGTTCCCCGACGATTCGCCAGAGACTGCGTCTGGCATCCTCAAGGTTTCTCTTGAGACTGGCAATTTTGTCCACTGTCTGTCCTATTTATATGTTCATCGCGATGTGTTTGTAAGTTATATCTGCCTTTTGATATAACTTACAAACACATCGCGGGTGAACGTATAAATAGGGCAGATAGTGGACAAAATTGCCAGTCTCAAGAGAAACCTTGAGGATGCCAGACGCAGTCTCTGGCGAAACGTCGGGGAACTTCAAGCCTCAAGACCACGGCCTACAGCCTGAAAATCTTCTTCAAGATCATCATATTTAGATAACCTTTCTCCTAATGAGCAATTATTTTAATATATATGATGTTTTATAGGAGAGGCCTATATAAGGACTGATCTCATAATATCACCTACATATGCCAATATCTATATTGATTTATGGTATATTGTACCTCTCGATTGAATGTCAGCATTTCTAATAACTCTTTCTAGCGCTATGTTAAAAAGTAAGCATGAAAGTGAGTCTCCTGGTCTTAATCTGTCCGAGGATTCAAAAGGTCCTGGTATTAAATTTGAGTTGTATTTTGACTCACCTCATATTTTTTTACTTTTATGCAGTCTCAAGTTTCATCAGTGAATCTGTGACATTATCGATGCAACACCACGGTCACAACTGCCATCCTGCAGTTGTCTTTCTTGTAAATTGACTTCTGCGCTCTCTGTTGGCTGACCGATAAACTTCCAAATCAATCCCCTCTCATTTTCACCAGGTATTTCAAAATTTTTAGATTTCTTTTTATTCTTGCATATGTAAATTTTCTCCCAAATTGTGAGTTCTTTTGAATTTACCAATTGTTTAAGTAATTTTGCCTTGGTTTCAATTCTGTGTTTTTCTAACCAAGCATGTGCAGCTATTGCGATTTTTCTATTTCTCGATTCTTAACATTTCTAAGGTGTTCCTTCAATCTTGTATTTAAATTCCTTTTTTCACTATGTATATCTTTTCATAATCTTTACGTTCAATTTGATAAATTCCTAATTTCTTATGATCTTCAATCTTTTCATTTTTGTTGGTTTTGATTAATTTATTCAAACTTTAATCATATTTTGGTGCTAATTTAATGTTAAATTTTTTGAAAATTTTATGAATCTTGTTAAATACTAAACGTGGTATGTAAATTTCTTGAATTTTTTACCAATTTCTTTATCTGTCTGAAGAGTACTTTCAATTTTTACTTTTTGTTTCTTGAATTATTTATTTTCTTGTGAATCATCTTTTCTTGAAATCCATTATCTTTTGCAATTTTTATAATGTGTTTTTTCTCTTTCTTGAAATTTTCTTTCCTCATGGGAACGTTCACTAGTCTGTGTGTTATTAAACTATTAAATACTGCTTGTTTATGCACAATATGGATAAATCCTGTTGCTTTAATATAATTATCAATGTGAGTTTCTTTTCTGTAGATTCCAAATTTTCTTTTTTGTTTCTTCATTCCTGGTCAATTTAAAGTCTAAAAATTTTATTTCTTGGCTATTTTCCACTTCCTTAGTAAATTTAATTGTTTTATTGTTTATATCAGGAATTTATCAAATTGAATGTAACGATATACATAGGGAAAACAGAAGGGAACTTAAATACAAGATTGAAGGAACACCTTAGAAATGTTAAGAATCGAGAAATAGAAAAATCTGCAATAGCTGCACATGCTTGGTCAGAAAAGCACAGAATTGAACCCAAGGCAAAATTACTTAAACAGTTGGAAAAATCAAAGAAACTCATATTTTGGGAGAAAATTTACATATGCAAGAATAAAAGAAAACTATGAATTTTGAAATACCCGGTGAAAATGAGAGGTGATTGATTTGGAACTTCATCGATCAGCCAACAGAGATCACAGAAATCAATTTACAAGAAAGACAGGATGGCAGTTGAGGGGCTCAGTGGAATAAGGGCCCATCCCAACCAATGATGGATTTTTAGTTATTTGCAGATTATGTATCCTGTGGCCATCTTCTGTTAATCTTTAGAAGCTCATAATTCTAACTTTGCTCAAAAGAGGGTGAATGAGACTTTATGTGTAAGAAAAATGTCTAACTTCTTCACGCGCGCGGGGAATAAGGGCCCATCCCAACTGCTGACACTTGACTGTATATTGTCCGCTTCTCTGTGGTCCGCTGTAATACTGACTAGCATTGCCGGCAAATATCAGCAAAATGCAGAATGGCATGATGTTGTAGGTTCTTGTGCAAATGGAAATAGTCTAATAAAATCTAAGAAAAGAAAAAGAAATGTGCAAGAGTGCAATAAAACGAAGCAGAATATTTTACCCAACAGTGGAAAGGAATATATATCGGCCTGAATCAGTTGCTTCAAGAGATGCGAACGAAATTGCTAGTTATTTATAAAAAGCTGTGCCACTGATTGAAAAAGGTGCTAATAAAAAGAAATTTATAGTGTATATAGTGATTCATGTGTTGGTCAAAACAATAATTTTACAATAATGGGACTTAGGCTGTACAAGATTGATTGAGGTTGGTTTGAAGAAATAGAACGTAAATTTATTGTACCAGGTCGCACATTCCTCCCCTGTGATGCTGACTTTGGTGTGACTGAAAAAGTTAAAAGAAAAACACAAGTAGTTTATACACCTGAACAGTGGGCTCACCTCATAAGAAAGAGTCGAACAAAGGAACTATTCACAGTAATTGAGATAAATGCAGACGATTTTAAAGATTTGGATAACTTGAATAAAAGTTCACAAAGAGAAATGTGAAGCCGGACGAGCGTAAGGTAGAAATCAGAAAAGCATCTCAGATTCGTTTTGTGGAAAACAGAATGTAATGTACATAAAATCCGGTTTCGGTGACTTGGCTTTAGAGGAAGTAATAAGCCAAACAAAAAGGGAAAGGAAGGTGTCCTGTATTACAAGATGTAATATTGACAACAAAGTATCCTAATGGTAGGATGATAAAGAAGAAATCATGACTCTCATGAAATTTGTACCACCTGTACACCAGACATTTAACAGCAGCCTTAAATCAGATAATGATGATACAAATGCTGCAAACGTAGAATGCATAGATTAATGCAATATAGAATGCATAGATTAATGCAATATTAAAGTTAAAAGGTGTTATTTAATTTGTTTATTATGTTCTTTTTTTTATATATTCTCAATTTTCGTTTTCTTGGATTAGACATATGAAACAATATAGAGATCTGTACATTTGCAGGCAGAAAACCTATTTTATGTAGAAGACATATACCAAATATTATCAATTTGCGCTCTATATATTTTACTCAATGTAGAATTTAATAAAATGCAATTTTTCTCCAAACTTAGTGCAGTTGGGATGGGCCCTTATTCCACTGACCCCCTCAGTTGTGACCGTGGTGTGGCATCGATAATGTCACAGATTCAGTGACGAAACTCGAGTCTGCATAAAAGTTAAGAAATATGAGGTGAGTCAAAATACATATTTGAAGAGAAAAACTTTCTCCTAGACCGAGACTCGAACCCGGGACCCTTGGCTTTCCGGGCCAAGTGCTCTACCAACTGAGCTACCGAAGTTACGATCTAGACGCAATTTTTTCTCTTATATACGTTGTAATTCCCTATTGCCAAAATAGTCAAAATACACCTAAAATTTAATTAAAATAAACCTCATATATAAATTAATAATGTCCTGATATATCTGTTTGAATTCTGACCAGACATTGACTATTCTCCATTATTGCCTTAAGCAACCTAATAATTTTCTCTGATATATTAAATTGCTATATGCAGTTCTTTCCTATTGATACTGTCATATGCAAATCTATAAAAAATTAATAAATAATGGATTTCTATTTTATATTAATTTTTTTTTCCAGAATCTGTCTTAATATAAATATCTGATCAATTGTACTTTTTCCTTGACAAAATCTACATTGATAAGTTCCAGTTATTTTTTCTGCATTTGGTAATATTCTTAAACATAACATTTTAGAAAATATCTCAAGGGTGCCCACCTAGGGGATATGTGGATGGCGACCACAAGGTGCCCAAGCTGAGCAAAATTATTACTTCCACTTACTTATGTTTTGCTCCTTCTTATATCTAAATTGGTATTTATTCCTTTCCATGTACCAATTTCCTCTTTCAACTTTCCTATCCAGTCTCCCTTGACTGAACTCTTGTTTTCTTTGAACCCGATGGTATTAGAGTATTCGAGGCCTAGGGGATCTCTTCATTTCTTTTCTCCTAAACATTTCTAAAAAAACAAGTGTAATGTAGTTCGCCTCTGCAGGTAATACTAGCAGGTGCACTCTGGGTCATGCAAAATTAACTACAAAAGATGTTCAATATGCTTCCCAAAGCAAAAGACTCCGGAGTAAAAGTCCCCCATTCGGATCTCCGGGAGGGGATTGTTTTGGGAGAAAAGACAAATAACATCAAGGTCTTACAATGGAATGCGGGTGGAATGTCCCAATCAAAAATATTATTGGGAAGCGAATCAAGAGCTTGAGAACATTTGAATAATACTACTACTACATTTTGTAAATTGTATTCAGTAGTGTTATTGCTCTGTAATTTTGAAAATAAAAAGAAGTCTACTAGTCTTGCATTTTACAAAATAGAAAAGTTAGGAGGTTTCTTCATGATGGTATTGATTTAAATAACAAAAGTTAAATTTGCATTGTTTTGATAGCGATGTGGACTCAGCAGCAGTCCAGGGAATGTATGCTGCTACGAGTACCACCACCATCTCCAGTATTGCCAAAGCGAGATCATCAGAAAACAATTAAGCTATGCTCTATAAAATTAAAATTTATTCTTCTAATACTATGTCAAAAATATGTTAGGTTTTTTATTTTTTTATAGTAGCTCTTACTACAATATGGTTAAAATATTGTAAATTTACAGTAGATTATGTCTACTGCTGTGTGAATGTGGAACCAGTAAAGTAAATGTAAAGGAAGGATTTCTACTTGGATGGGAATGAAGCCTGGATTAGCTCTGTGGTCTGAGCATTAGCACGGAAAGCTAAAGGTTGGTGGTTCGATTCCCGGTTCAGGCAAACATTTTTTCTCTCTACCTTGATTTACAATAATTTAATTGTGTTTATTAATTTACTTATTTCTATCATAGTAATAATTTTAGCTTCTCAATATTAATTTAATAAATAATGCTATAGCCAGAGATAACCCACTATAGAGATGACCAGCGGCAATGTTATTCAGTGATGCCTAGACTCCAGAGACCTCAAGCGTTGGCAGAAAAAACTAGTCGATTACAGCTTAATGTATTTATTAACGGAGCAATTTGCGCCATCTATCGACATAAGTGTAATTAGTTAGTATTGATCCCGGTGCCTCAGTTGTCATTTAAGGGTGTTAACAATACCACCTCAAATAATTTATAAAACAATAATGAATCAGATTTTACACCTCACCTTATATTTTTGTAAAACTCAGGACCGATTGCAAAGCAATCTCACCTTCCAAACCGGTCCAGACTTTTACAAAAATGTGAGGTGATGTGTAAAATCTCATTCATTTCATTTTTTGTTAAATCTGTGTTACTTCCTAAATATATTAATTCATAAAATTCTTCTCAACTTCCAACACTATTTTGTATTTAGCCAATGCAATTCTGAATGTATTCCAAACAAATTCAGGTGTATATTTTTCTCTTGAAATAAAATCTTAGGAAACTGGAAGAATATTTTCAAGCCTTGTATTTAAAGTATTCATACCAATTAATTCTTCAACATTCTTTTAGAAATAACATTTTCTTAGAATAAACAAAAACGTGATAACAGATTGTCAAGGAAAGGTCCAAATAAAAACAAGGAGAGATATAATTTAATATTTATTTATTATAGACATATATACTGTAGCAGAAATAACTGCTCTAATTAATTTTATTATTATTAAACATTATTATTATATATGTAGTTGCACTTTCCAGAAAACGTTTCGTGAGAAACTTTTACCAATCTGTTACGCTTGAAGATACATAAAGGCATGTCTGTCCATTGTATCTCAAGTTCCTTGAAGATGGACACATGTAAGTAAATCGGTTTATGACCCCGGGACAATGCTTCCCTAATAATACGGCCTCACAGCTGGAGATGTAATGTCCCCCGGCTCTGAAAGTCATCCTCCAGACAGATAAATGACGGTCAACTTTAAGTGTGTCAAAAAATCACTAGACCGCCTGTTGAGATGGCGACAGTAGCCAAAAATTATGTCCATCTGTGTTCAATAAATTAATAAACCTCTCACCAGCGTGTGAAAATCACACCCTGTAAATACACGACCAATCATTATCCTGAGAATCTGCTTGAACTATAGTGGAAACCGTAATGCCCAATCAGAATCCATAAGTAAATAGTATTCTACCTAGTAAGGCTTTTTTTTATGTTGTCCAGCCAATGAAAATATTGGTCTTGTGAAGTGTATTTGTAAGATGGAGTTAGATATATTCCGAATATCGGGAAAGTAGTCTGCTCCGGGATTTGTCCCCGGGTGGAACAAAATTAACATAAGACTCCCGCGCAGGATTAACTGTTGAAGTCCGCTGTTGTGCGGACTCGTATATTTCGCCGGTCGCAAGGAAGCGACTCATTAAGTACACGAAAAGTGTTAGGCCGAGAACGGCAAGTTACAAAGTGATTTATTTTAAAAGCATCAGTGTGCTGCTGTTATATCACGCTGTAGGTCGTGTGAAGACCAGTAATTATCAGTGTTCCAAATATAGGTCCAGTATTGCACGCTACTCGCATTCCCGCGACCATTCCGAAGGAAAGAAATTCCGGAATATATTCAATTCAATCCAATGTTTTGGAATTGGAACTGTCTTGTGCTACTTATGTTATAATAAATATTATCATTAAATTGACGCCAGTGTTTGTCTCGGTAAGCCTCCTTAATGTCAGCTGTCTTTAGTTCGAACCTCGTCTTGTCCCACGGCGAAAATCCGCAACCCTGAGATACATATAGAGTCCATGCCCTGACCAGGCACCAGCCATCTTCCTGTTATAATACATAGCTAACAGATAGTTCACTAATAAAGATATTTCAGTAATTATGAAGAATTAACACATAGAGATGGTATGCAGTTTTTTTTCAATTAGGCAAACTTTCACAAGAACCGAGACCAAAGCTCGAAAAAATGTATTTTATACAAACAAGCATTGCATTGGGTTTAAAGGAAGGAGAGGGGAGAAAATACACACACATGTGTGTGTGTTTATATATATATCATCATTAGCATTCAAAGATTTAGGCTATCATTTGCCTGTTGTGCCCTCAGAATTTGTCAGTCACATTAATGCCTGTCACAATCTTCTTTTACCATTTGGAATTTATTGCATGTTCAAATTACTTTTTATATTTTATTTAGATGTACACTTTTAAAATAAAAGACAATTAAGTCACAAATGTACCCAAGAACTGAGATTCCGAACCTCACATGCCCAACCTCTGCAAACGAAGGTTCAAATGATTATATCATTAAATTCTACTTGTCATCTACAATTATCTTTGTAACATGAAAAACTTGAAGTAATATGTATGATATATATTTAGATATTTTGTTTATTAAATAATATGTTCCCAAATATTTTACAATTTTAATACGTGTTAAAATACTTATCTGAAAAACATCTAAGGGGTTTGAATCCTTAGTGACAGGTTTTGTGGTCAGAAACTTTGGCTCAGAGCCATCACAACACACTACTGGTCCTAAAATTCTGTATTTATAGTCACATGGTAAGTTTTCCTTGCATGTTTATATTACGTACTTAGACTTACATTTGATTAATTAAGGAACTGAGCTATTTTAATTTTCTATTATTTATTTATTGTAGAATCACTTTTTTTATTTTGATGTTTAAAGAAGTAAAGTACCATAGCTTTTTTATTGCCAAAGTTCAGGCATAAATTAGTTCAGACTATTGTTTTAAATACATGGCCACATAAATAATAAAAAAAATATGCGAAAAGTAAAGATTCATCTGGGATTGAACACATACTAAAAAATAGTTTCTTCATAATTACTGGCATTATACTATCTTACCCTAAGATAATATGAATAAAAGGATCTATTAAATTTCGAACATGCAATACAAAAAATTTTACCATACACCACATGCATGCACTGGCAGTTACAGTATGGAATCACAGGATGCAGCCAACACATACAGAATTTTGGAACATGCATTCCACCACAGGAGATACATCCCAAACATCTGTGTGACAAAATAGCCCCAATATTGAAGTCTTAAACTTCAAAAGCTAACCAAAATAAAATATGCACTCTAACTAGATAGAAATGTTAAACTTAAAAACCTAACCAAAATAAATTGCTCACTAACTAACTACAAGCCGGAGGGTCGAGGGTTCAAGTCCCGTTGCGGTCAGGATTTTTAAACTGACCCAAACCCTCTGGCGGCACTATGGCCCTGGGGTCGACTCAGCCTCTAACGGAAAAAATGAGTACCAAACGCTTGTTCTGGGGGTAAAGGCGGCCGTCACGCAGGGCTGACAACCCGGCTGACATAAAGTGCCGATTGTCTAGAAAAAGTGGGAGCCTTAACCTCCTACTACCCCAAGGGCCTCCGGGCCGGTTGTGGGATCACTTTACTTTAGTAAGTTTTCTATGTATTCCGTAGGATTATGAGGGATATGTATTCGGAGGGACATAGAGTGATATTATGTTCAGTTTATTATTATTATTATTTTGATGGATTGTGATTGATGCAGTTTCTAAGTTTTTATATTTATCTGGTATATTATTAGGTGTTATTTTTAGTGTATTTTTATATAGAATGGCTATTCCTCCACCAGGTCTATTTCTATCTTTTCTAATTATATTGTAATTAAGTTGATTATATTTATAATTAGGGCCTATTTTAGTTTCGTTTAGTGTTATTACATCAGGATTATTTGTGTTAATTCGGTTAGACTTGAGTTTAGACCGTTTAGATTACAATGTATTATTATTAGTCCGTCAAGCCTGATTGGACCCGCGAATTTAGGTATTTTCAGTTAGGGCCGTTATTTGGGATGTTAGCTCGGATGTGATGTTTTCTTGTATGTTTTCCATTACTGTATTTACTGTTTGGTTCATTTTTTGGATAAAGATGTCTAGATGCGTATTGTTCGGGACGAATTTAACTGTACTATTTAGTGCCCCCTTGGCTGTGCTGTTGGAGACTTTTTTAAGTAAGGGCCTTTCTGAATTATCAGTTACATTATAAGTAACTCCTAGAAAGTATTTTAGTAGTTCATTTTTTAGGGAATTTAGTTTTTCGTCTACGTACTGTTCAATTTTTTAGTGACAATCTTGATCTTTTCGTCCATGATTTTATTTATTTCTTCATAGTTAATGGTATAATTTTCTGTATCTGAATTTACTGGTGTTAGGGCTGGAAAGTTCCAGGCAGGGGCGCTAGGTTTGATTGGTGATACTGGCATTTGGGGAACTAGTGGTGTATATTTTCTGGCTGGTGGTGTTTCCTTTGGGTATAGAGGGCATTTTACCTGTCCAGTATAATGCCATTTTTGGTTGCACGTGGCACAGTATATGAGATCGTTCGTAAATTTAGGATGTGTACAGTTTTTAGGATGTTCACCGCATCTATGGCATTTTTTAGGATTCTGACAATCTTCTTGGGTGTGACCATATTGGCAGCAGTTCCTACATGGTACGTGCCTATAACGTTCAAGTGGGGGTTCTACTCTAAATTTCCTACCTAGCATAAGTATACCTAGGTTAATAGCTTTTCAGTTTCCTCCCTGTTTGGGAAATTTATCCGTACCATATGAGTGACAATGCCGTCCTTAGTGGTAATCCTGGATACATCAGTTATATTGTAATTAGCTTCGTTTAGTTCTTGTTTTAATTCGGATCTACTCCTCTCATCACTCCTGAATATTTAGTGGTTAGTATAGTTGTTTTGGGTTTAGTTTGATTAAGGTTTAATTCACATTTTGCATTGGGGCCGAATGTGATATTAGGTATGTTTTACGTGAAACTGTTTAGGTCCCGTTCATTTAGGAAGTTTATCGTTGTGACTTTTAAACTCGTGTTGCAGTAATTGTGCGGTATTGGGTTCGAAAGTGCTGGTGTGTATTGTTCAAGGATTGATTTTAGGTGAAAAGTGCTGCCGAGACCTATGGTGTGGTTTGTTATTTTTAGAATATATTTAGGAAGTGCTGCAGCATCATTGGACTGTGCGGCTTCTGAATTATTGTTACTATCGCTATTATTATTGGCTGTTTTAACTGGGGTTTGATCGATTTCATTAGTTTTAGTCCGCTTATTATTTTTGGATCGAACTTGATTGAGAGAATTATCTGGATCTGGCTCCGCGTCTTCTTCCTGCGTCCTGCTCTCCCATTGTTGCTTTTCGTGGTATTGTGATTGTGGATTTAGGTCCGAAGTGATCTATAGTTAAATCATGGGTGCATTCATGGAATAAGTAACGATCGTTAAAGGTTATGTAGGTGTCTTGATCGTCTATTGGCTCGACTTGGTAGTTTCCAGGTCCGATTCTAGAATTACACTTTTTTCCTAAATTGCTTGAATTTAGTTTTTTCCTCTTTTTTAATGTACATTAAACAGTTAGTAACGTCATTCTCGGAAATTGGGATCGATGGTGTAGGTGCACTCCGCCCAGGAGGGCGGTCGTCCTCTGCCATCTTGAGGGTCCTAACTTAACTGAGCTAAAGCTTTTTTCACAGGTAAAAATAGGTAAAGAGTACTCACTCAGGCCTTTTTCTGATTGTTTGCCGCTCTCAGGTTCACTGGAGTGGCGCCGGATCAGAAACCGCAGTTCCTATTGGCCCGCCCACGGCAGGAAGTGACACATTGCTCAGGCAAGTTGTTTCAAAAGCATCAAAACAAAATTAACAAGATAACTATAAAGATAACATCCTACAACAAACAACCATTTAATAATCAACAATTCAGGCAAAAATTCCTATTAAAATAAAACTAAAATATTCCAAATTCAAAATTTAAGTCAAAAAATGTTGAATCGGGAGATCTTTCCAACACTCAAAACATAGAATACACTCTAATTACGCAAATAGAAATAAGAATGGTTTAAAGCGCACTCAAGCGCTGGCAGCATTAATAAAACTATCTAGCGCAGGTAGGTGCTTCCACACAACAAAACCAAGTAGCATTGTAACCGGATTCCCTGCAGCCAGCGCTGAACACGATCTGATGATGTTGATCCCAACACAAACATTTACTTTTATTTTATATATATATACGTAGCGTGCTGCCTTGTCACGCAGCGGGCATGGGTTCGATCCCCGATCGGGACAGTTTTTCTGGGTGAGGCTTTATAGGGGTTTTTCCTCACCTGTAAGACAAATGTCAGGAAAACTTTAAGGCCCAAACGGTCCCCGAAATCATATGGCCATCATCATCATCCTTACCATTACCTTCATCAGTGTGGGAAGCAAAGGGAAACTACCACACCTACAATTCCTAGTAAAACTGCAAAGCATAGCATGAAAATGCTATGATTGCAGTGAAAGACCTGCCCTCAATTTACACGAGTGGTAGTGAGATATCGTTCCAACTGCTATCTACAGGTCACTATAACAAGTAAGAATATTTGAAGAGAATATTTACTTTATAGCAGTAACCCTTGTATATTTAGATGTTATAACTATATTTGTGACATTTAGCAATGAAGGCAAATACGACATGGAAATAAAAATAAAAGCCTGTCAGGATTTGAACCCGAGTTTCTAAACTTTTAAATTTAAATTTAGCGCTCTTACCATCTGAGCTACTCAGGATTCCTAACACATACATTTATGTCCTTATATATACTGTATATATAATTCTTCTATACCTGTGTATGTCACTAACCTACTAAAAGACTGGTCCAATTTTGATGAAATTTTTGTGGGTGTTTGAATGCGTCCCTGGATGGTTCAGATTCACAATTGGACCCAGTTGACCTGAAGTGAAAATTTAAAAATCATTTAGTGGTCACAAGTTTCGATGTTTCACAACGAAACACAGTATATCCTATTAAAATCAACCGAGGTATGTATTATCCAAAAATGAGCAAAATGCTACAATTATAAGTGGAGGTTTACCTGAAATCCGAAATTAAAAACAGACTAGCAACCGCCATGTTTGGTTCGTCTCAGCGTATAGAATACAATTTAATTTACCATCAATATTTTATTTCTTTAGGCGTAGCAACGCACGCCGGGTGTTAGCTAGTTTATTTATACATTCTAATAATTTAATTCTAACATAATATATATATATATATATATATATTTATTTAAGAAGATGGGCAAGAATATCAAAATTAGACAAAATAAAAAAGAATACAATAAGAGAAATTATAAATGTAGAAAAATATATTGTACAAGAGATTGAAGAAATCCAACTAAGATGGTATGGGCATGTAATGAGAAGAAGGGACACAAAAACAAAGAAGTATAGAAATGGGAACCTCCTGGAAAAGGGAAACGTGGTAGATCGAAGCCAATGTGGATAAAGGTAATTCAAGACAACATGTAGAAAAGAAATATTACAGAAGCAGACACGCAAGACCGGGAAGTGCGGAAGAAAAAAAAAGTATATTTTGGTTGAGGATACCTGTGTATATAAGAGAAACAATCCTAAAATAAAATTATATATATATATATATATATATATATATGGGTATAAAAGCTATGGAACTTGTATTTGATAGATTTACAAATGCGAATAATTTGCAGAAATATTTCAACAAATTATTTTTATGCACTCATAAACTTAAAACTGCTCGGAGCGACAAGCCAAGATGGCCTTAACTTACTCTCCTGTTGAGATCACTACCACACAGGGGTGGATGGTCATCCAGCCAGTAGGGGGACAACATTCCTTGGCCTCCAGCCGTTACAGTATGTTTTCTCAACCATAAGCCGCTACTTATTGTAACTCTCCAAATTAGAACCATGCTGGATGGGCGCTGATTCCATACTGACTGAAATTCCAAGTGAAAATTTTCCCCCACGGGGTCTCGAATCAGAGCAGTTCCGTAGCACTGCCTTCCCCCCCCCCCCCTATTTCGTTTACACTGTTTTCCTTCTTGTTTTTACCTTTTTGTTAACTTTCTGTTATTCTCACATATAGACACAAGGACAAGAACACACACCCAGAACCAAGGTGGAGATTAAAAATCCCCTACCCCGCCGGGAATCGAACCCGGGTCGCCGGAGTGGAAGATAGGGACTCTACCGACTACGCCACGTCGGACAACCTGGAATACGGCAAATGTATGTCACAGTTTACGTTAAAAATAATGTATTTTTTGAGTTTCAGTATACATATCTGCTTAGAATAATGTGATGTAAGCAGGCTGTAGTTGTGACGTAATCTTGACATATTGTTACTGTATGTAAAGGACAATCCTCCAGAACTTTGTCACAATCGGATCCCATTTAAGTTGTAATTTACCTTTACACTTCCGCAAAATTAGTGAAACTGAACGGGTGCAAACCATATGGTGTGACAGTTGTATAGAGTGCAGTCTTTGCATGTTATTGGGTCCTATTTTCCAATGGAAGAGGGATACTAGTGTATACTGCCAACTATTGCCCTGAATTATTTAAATGTAAATTATGCTGTAAAGCTGGATATTAAAGGTGTAAATCATAGAATTAAAACAATTTTTTCTAAAAATATTTTATGCGTAAATTTAACATTAAGTAAAATCTAAATATATATTATTAGCCATTGTTGAACAAAAATCACGTGTTAATAATTAAAATATATCTCATAGATAAAGATCTTAACAATTACTATTTAAAGTTATTTCAAGTCATTGTTGGGGAAATTTATAAAATGTTTTCATTAAACTTTAAAATAAAATTTAAATAATTCATCATCATCATAGTACATTCACGAATTTAGGCCATTTGTTGACCTGTTTCGGCCTCAAGAGAAACACCATCCAGAAGTCTTTTGAGTGGACGTCCTGGTCTTCTTCTTCCTGCAGGTTGATATCTTAACATTTGTTTGGGTATTCTGTGATCTTCCATTCGATGAACATGTTGCATCCATCTTGACTTATAATCAGAAATTTTGTTTTCTAAAGATTCCATGTGTAATTCTTCTAAGATGTCTTCATTTTTTTTTGTGATCTAGTAGTGTGTATCCTGCAGTCCTCCGAAGATATCTCATTTCAGCAGATCTAAGTCTCTGTATATCCTTCTGTTTCAACGTCCATACTTCGCTACCATACAAAAGAGTTGGAAGAGCCAGTGTTTTATACACTTTCAGTCTTGAATGCTTTTGGACTAACTGTGGCTTGAAGATAGAATTTATTAACCCTAAAATTCTTAAAAATTTAGATATTTTTGCATTTACATCCTTTTCTTCTTCATATGAGATATTGCATCCTAGATATGTAAAATTATTCACCTGCTCCAAAATTTTATTGTCCAGTACAATTTTACTTCTGACAGGATCTACACCTTGAAATGCCATAATTTTTGTTTTTTCTGTAGATATCTTTAATCCATATTCTTCTGTAATTTTGTTAAGTTCATACAGACCTTTCTGTAGATTATCTTCGGAATTTGCTATTATTATTTGGTCATCTGCAAACAATAGGGTGTTTAATTTTCTATTTTCTGATATTCTTATTCCAAATTTATATGTTTTGTTCCAGCAACATATTACTTCATTGATATAAATTGCAAAAAGTGTTGGGGATAGGGGGCAGCCTTGTCTCACACCACGATTTATAATTCCTTCTTCAGAAAATCTGTTATTTAATTTAATCTTTATGGTGTTGTCTTTGTAAATATTTTGTATGTTCTGCCGAAGTAAATTTGGTATATTTCTGTCTTCCAATATATTTAAGAGTTTTGATCTCTTGACTGTGTCGAATGCTTTTTCAAAATCTATGAAAGCAAAATGTGTTTCTAAGTTGAATTCTCTTCTTTTTTCAAGCAATAGTTTAACAGAAAATGCTGAATCAATACAAGATCGTCCTTTCCTAAATCCATTTTGACATTCCATAAGGAATTTTTCACTGAAACTTTTCAATTTTCCATTTAAAATGTCTGCATAAATTTTGTAGCATGTGTTTAACAAACTGATTCCCCTATAGTTGTCCATTTTTCTCTTGTCTCCTTTCTTGAACAGGGGTATAACAATGCTTGTCTTCCATTCTTGTGGTATATCTGCATTTTTGAATACATTATTAAAGAAGGACAACAGTCTTTCATGGAACTGTTTGCCTGCATATTTGTACAATTCAGAATTCAAGCCATCTGTGCCAGTTGCCTTCCCATTTTTAATTTCTTTAAACTATTGTTCAATTCTTCCAATGATATTATGGAATCTGTCTCATTATTATTTCGGAAAATTGTATCTTCATAGCTATTGTCAGTCCAAAGACTTTTATAATAATTGAAAAAATCTTCTTTTGTTACTCCGCAATTAATTTTGGTAGATTCTTTAATATCTTTATTCAAATGTTTTAATATTTTGAAGGCATTAGGTTGGAGCTTATGCAAATCTGATTCTAAATGTGTAACAAAATTTAACCATGTTTTCCTATGTCTCTTTCTTATTTCCCTCTTAACAATAGCTCTACAGCGTTTGAATTCTATTTCATTTTCTACTGTCTTTGTGTTCAAATATTTTTTATAAGCTGCATTTTTTTCTTCAATCAATTGTTTTATTTGATCATCCCAGATTTTTAGAGTTCTATTTCTTCTTTGTTGTATATTTACTTTTCCTAAAGTTTCATTAGCTGCATTTTGAATTATCATTTTAATGTTTTTCCATTCTTCTTCGACATCATTACTTTCTGGAGTTGTAGCCATATATTGCTGAATTCTTCTCGAATATAACCATTTAATGCTGTCATCATAAAATAATTTTACCTTGTACTTTTGTTCTATGCTCTGTTGTTGTTTCTTCTTTTTTAACCATCTTGGTGGAAATCTTATTTTTGCTTCTACTAGGTAGTGATCTGAACCAATATCATATCCTCTGTAGGCTCTGACATCGAGAAACAATTTAAAAATCTTATTATTTGCAATGAAATAATCAATGATTGATTTTGAGTCCTGACGATGCCAGGTATACTTATGTATGTTTCTATGATTGTAAAAGGTATTCGTTATTCTCAGTTCATTGTAGATAGCAAAATCAGTTAATCTTGTCCCATTCCTATTGCTGGTTGGTTCGCCAAATGTTCCAATATTATTGTTGACTTGAGCATTGCCCACTCTGGCATTTAAATCTCCTATTATGAGAATGTAATCATTTCTATTAATTTTGCTATAAATTTCTTGTAATATTTTATAAAATTCTTCATTGTCTTCTTCACGGCCTTCCTCTGGTGCATATACACCAAGAACTGTCAAATTACCTCTATTTATTTTCAGTCGAAGCTCTAATATTCTTTCATTCCAGTAAGTGTAGTGTTGAATTTTATTTCTTATGGTTTTATTAATCCAAATCATTACTCCAGCTTGTCCATGGGTTTTCCTGTTGACACCGCTATATATTTGTACATAATTTTGTGTTTCTTTCGTTCCTTTAAGTTTCTTCTTAGTTTCTGTAGTTACTGCAATATCAATGTTTCTATTTTTAAATATACTGTCTAGTTCCTCTTCTTTTTCATGGATGCTTCGGACATTCCAGGTTGCATATCTTACAATATCATTGTGCCGTTTTCTTTTAACCATATTTCTTTGCTGTGGGTCGTCATATTTCAATTCCTTCTGGATTTTTTCGTGTTGAGACTTGAAAGTAGTTTTGAAGTTCCTTAGGACAGGTTACTGGCCCGACGCTAAGTAGTCCAGTGGTAGGGCTGCTACCTTTTAGTCTCTGGACAGACATTAGGATACCGCATTTACTCAGTACCTGATGGAACGGTTATACCGCCGTGACTCGATCCTCAGAGCCTCGTTTGTGAAAACGGGTTGTACCACGAGAAGGTGAGGATGAGAATTGGGTAGGAGAGGTTATACACACGTCACTACCCCTTACATATTTGTTTAAATAAAGTATATTGAATTCTGATTTGTATTAAAAGTAATTATCTCCATCATTTGACTTATTAGATTTAATCTTATAATTATTTGCATATATAATTCTTCTGAACTCCTCCTCCTAAACGACTGACTGTTTTTTATTAATGTTTTAATAATATTACAGGGTGTCCCTTTCAAACATCCCACATTTTAATTAATCATAGCTAAGAAAGTATGCGGAACTATGAAATGAGGCCGGTATTAAACGAAACAGAAACTCAAAGAATTTCCATTGCCATACACTAAAACAGTTCTATATGTGTGCACCATTAGTAGCACGAACAATATCAAGTCTGTATTCGATTTCGTGCCACGTTCTGTCCAACATGTCCATTGGTACTGTTGCAATTGTGTCAAGGATACGGGTTCGTAAATCATGAAGATCTTGCACTGGAGTCGCAAACACACGGTCCAGTGGAATGGTTTCTGGCAAAAGTAGTTTATATCACTATTGTCCAACATGCGACAGATGAATTAACTGGAACAATGAAAACAAGATTCTTTGAGTTTCTCTTTCTTTTAATACCACACTCATTTCATAATTCCGCATACGTTGTTAGTTATGATTAATTAAAATGTGGGAGGTTTGAATGGGACACGGTGTACATATTATAGCAGTCAATGGCCATGTAGAAAGATCGTGTTTATGCGTTCAATAGTTTTCATGTCTTACAGAAGTCTGTTATATGGAGGTTCCTATGTTTTATGCTATTTTAGGTGCTATTGGTTGCAGTGCGACCCACATAGTTTGCACTTGCATTTTTCTTCTGGGTTATGGCGCTTCACTGTTGTGCATATCCGGTGGTGGAAATCATGGACCGCGACTCTTGTCATGGTGTGTCTGAGGTCGTATCTGGCTGCTGTCCATTCGCTGTAGGTCATAACATCCGTTGCGTAGAACTTAGGCCGCATCTGTTCTCTCTTCTCGTTGAGTTCCTCAGTAGTTCTTTGTTGGCATCTGTTGCCGGTACGAGAAGGTCCAGGTGGAGGTCTTCTATGAAGAAGGGTTCCTTTCTCAGTACGTGTTAGACGTGAAGGTATGTATTTTGATAGGCTTATTGCTGTCTTTAAAAAGTTCTCTACTTCCTGTAAGTTTGACTTATTTAGGTTCTTCCAAATCACTTCTAATCCACAGGTCATAATTGGTGTGGTTTTTAAGCGGAAGATGGTCATTGCTGCCTCTAGGGATAATTTACTCAGGTTTTTAATACTGTTCGCTGCTGTTCTGGCCGCTAAGGCGCGTTCTTTGATGTGCTTATCGAAGGTGTCCCCTCGGCTCTGCAGGCTGATTCCCAGATATTTGAATTGGTTTACATTTTACAGTAGGTCTGCCTTATCCGAATGTAGTCATTCGCTGCGAGTCTTCCTTCTTTCCTGAAGGTCTTTTTACTGTTTTCTTCTCATTTATTTCAAGGTCTTTTTTTTTAATGGGTCCCTCGATGCTTTAGATTCACAATCGGACCTTTTAAAACCGTTTGGTATAGGAGTTTCACTTGAAGTGAAAATTTAAACATTTTTCGATGTTTCACGACGAATCTCAGTATACCCTATTAAAATGAACCGAGGTAGGTGTTATCAAAAAATAAGCGAAATATGACAATTAGAAGTGGAGGTTTACCTGAAACCAGAAATTAAAATCTCCCTAGACGAGTGGAGGTATTTTCATAAAATGGTTTGTGTGTGTTCGAGTGGGTCCCTGGATGGTTTAGATTCACAACTGGACCTTCTAAAACCATTCCGTGTAGAAGTTGTTCTGAAGTGAAAATTTAAAAATAGCTCTAGCGGTCACAATTGTCGATGTTTCACAACGAAACTCAGTACATTGTGTTAAAATAAACAGAGGTAGGAATTTACTGAAAATGAGCGAAACCCGACAATTATAAGTGGAGGTTTACCTGAAATCCAAAATTAAAAATTGAGTAGCAACCATGTTTGGTTCTTCTCAGCATATACCATACAATTTAATTAACCTTTAATATTTCAATTGAATTAAACTTTAGGTGTAGCAACGCACGCCGGGTATTAGCTATTAAACAATCAAAACAAATCAACTGGTTATTAATCAATTAATCAATCTTGTTGCGTTGAAATAATATTGTATCATTCCTGCAACAGACTTCCAAATGAGTAGAAGGAGCTCCTCAATATTTCTGTAGTTCCTCTCCGATACTTGGGCCGAGAGAATATTAAATTATATTGCAGGAAATTAAAATTATTCAACAAGAAGAATATACATTAATTTGGTTTGTGTGAAGCTTAAATCCACCAAATGATTAACAATTAACTACATAAAAATAAAACTAATTATTTCATTGCAAAAACTACGTTTTCACGACATGAATCATCTGTCCCCTGTTCTCCGCTCCACCTTTACTAGCCAACCTTAAAATAATCCTTCACCCAACCACCTTCAATTGTTAATGTTTTCACACATTCAAATAATAGTATTTATTTATTTAGCCTGGTGGAGTTAAGGCCGTATGTTACACTTAAATAACAAAAAAATACAATAATTTTACATACCAAACGATTAATTATCTGTCCAAACTGAACAATAATAAAAATAATGTCCAATAATTCAATAAAATTAAAGACAAAATTAAAGTAATAATATAACATATACACAAAGGAATATCTGCTCGAAACTAGTATATATGAAAAGGAAAAAGTGCAAAGAAAGTAATAAACTTAATGAATTAATATATATATATATATATATCCGGGTTCGAATCCCGTCAGGCATTTATTTTTCTTATCATGCCATATATATATATATATATATATATATATATATATATATATGACATGGTAACAAAAATAAATGCCTGAACGGGATTTGAACCCGGACCTCAGGATTGGTACCCCAGCGTGCTATCCATTACACCACCAGGCAAATCCAATTCAAACATTTATCTTTCTTATATATATAAGCTTGCATTGCTCAATGTCAAAAATTTAATTACATTATATATATATATATATATGAACACCGATAAAGCGTCACTGCTATAAAGTAAAAATATTCTCTTTAATTTGCTAACTTGTTATAGTCAGCTACTAGATGTCAGTGAAGACCGAGTTCTCGCGATATCTAGTAATAATGGAGAATATAATACATATATAAGAAAAACAAGTGTTTGAATTGGATTCGCCTGGTGGATAACACGCTGAGGTACAGACTCAGAGTTCCCGGTTCGAATCCCGTCCAGGCATTTATTTTTCTTATCATACCATATATACCATATATATATATATATATATATATATATATATATATGGTATATATATATATATGGTATATATATATATATATATATGGTATATATATATATATATATATATGAGACATTAGGTAAAAATATTGATAAGTCTTAATACTATTTTTATTAAATAACTAACTAACTGGCTCTATCGATCGAACCAGTAGGTTCATGGCCGCGCGGACGTAAGCTCTCCATACATCCCTATATCGAGCTAATATTTTCCAATCATCTCCTGTATAATCAACTTCCCTCAAATCATGGATAATGTCATTCTCCCACCTCATTCTTGATCTATCAACTGGCCGTTTTCCCTGATTTTCCTACAAGAATCTTCCATGCACCTTTTTCATTCCCCATACGCCACATGTCCTGCCCAACGCAGTCTACGAGACTTAACTCTTCTTAATATATCTGGCTTCCTATACATATCATGCAGCTATTTTTTAATGGAAAAACATGTTGTTAATTGTTATAAAATAATATTAGTGAGATTTTTCTGTTAATAATTATATTTTAAATTTGTTTCTGAAAGATGGTAAAGTTTGACTGTCTCTGACATAGAGTGGAAGAGAATTCCAATGTTCTAGCAAGAGAAACTTAAAAATATTTTGAGTGATAGGTAGTGTGATGAGGAGGGATATAAAGGACTATGTGCTGATGGGATCGGACATCTAATTTATGTGTGAAGTCAAAGAGTTTAACAACTTGTTCAATTTTAATCAATATAATAATATGGTATATTATTTTCTACTAACTGGATTCATGACGTTGTTCGCATGGACACAGGTTATATATAAACAACTTATTAAAATGTTTAGAAGGAAATATCAAATCAAAATATGTACTTTCTGTAATTTGTTGAACAGTTAATAACATTATAGCGCTAACATTGTGTTGTAGGAAAAGTCTTAGTAAATAAATCCTTACTTTTAATCTAATTTTGAAAGAATATTTTTTGTGAGTTATCCGTGAAAGGTAATCATATGCTGCCGTGGACTTTTTTGAAGATTTTTTGAGATATTCAAGTATGGTGTATTTGTTATGGTTTAGACAAAATAAACAATTTAGGAATCCAAAAAACGACTTTTCAGTGCACAGATCCACTTTTTATTTCTTATGCTCTGATCCTACAGTACATATGGTAGTATGTTATATACGTGAATTTTCCCAAACAAATATCTAAATGATGGTAAAAACACCATTCAATTCGGTCAAATAGTTATTGAGTTCATAAAAGACAGTTTCGCAGATGTTCATTTTTATATAATTTATCAAATAATAATATAAATTACTAACCTTGTGTTCAATTGAGGACAAAAACAAAGCTCTTGCGTCCATTTCACGCGCATTAAAACACTCCACGCACGCTTTAATAACTATCACAATTCTTACATGTTGAATTGTCAAAGATTTATACACGACAAGCGCCTGGTTTATCCAAGGTAC
The DNA here is from genome assembly GCA_030220185.1 of Diploptera punctata. Classification (NCBI taxonomy): domain Eukaryota; kingdom Metazoa; phylum Arthropoda; class Insecta; order Blattodea; family Blaberidae; genus Diploptera; species Diploptera punctata. Next base: position 3,423 of record JASPKZ010008511.1, on the reverse strand, counting down.
GCCTACAGTGTTGCAAATTAACAAAACACAATCGCTAAGTGGCGTTGTTTTCGTGTCACCTTGACGCAGTCCTGACAATATGAACGGATCGTCAATTAACATGGAAACGAAATAATTTAATAACTTTGATGTGTAAAATAAAATATATACTCTATGTAATTGCTCACAGATGTTTTAATATTATTTTTGAATAGCTTATTTTTTAAATTGATTGAATTGTTTATTTTTATGCAGCTTTGATAGTTTTTTGTGTAAATATTAAAAATAATGTAATATGTAAATTCGATTGAAATATTACCAAAGCCATTGAGCTACTTATTGATTTTTGCGAAGACGGTGAATGACAAGTAGATTGTTGCGACATCTACATTATTTCTCAGACTATGTTTTGTAAACAGATTTCGTAAGTTAATTAGCCATTTTCTCAAACTTTATAAATATAAACCAAACGTAACATAGAAACTGAAAAATTTGGAAAATATATAATAATAATAATAATAATAATAATAATAATAATAACTGTATTATAATACTACTTATAATTAATTATAAATTATAATGACTTTATAATTAATATTGATAATAATAAATAACAATATGATGAAAATACTGTACTATTTCAGAATAAAACTCTTTGGAAAATGTTAGGACATAAAGAGATGAACAGATGGGCGAATGCAGAAGACTTGCATAACAGGAGCTACATGATATAGTACGAAACGGGATATAATAAGAACAGTTAAGTCTCATAGACTGCAATGCTCAGGACAAGTGGCACGAATGGGGAATAAAAGAGAGTCATGGAAGCTTCTTGTAGGAAAACTAGACTGAAACGGCCATTCGGTGCAACAAGAATGAAGTGGTAGTATAACATTAACTTTGATTTGAGGGAAGCAGATTATACTCGGGACGATTTGAAAACATTAGCTCAGGATAGGGATGTATGGAGAGCTAATGTCCACGCGGCCATGAAACCGCAAGTTCATTAGTGAGTTAGATGGTTAGTTTAAAATACATGTTTTGTACAGTCGAGTCTCATAGACTGCGATGAGCAGGACATGTGGCACGAATGGGGAATGAAAGTGGGGCATGGTAGCTTCTTATAGGAAAACAAGATCGTAAACCGCCATTCGGTAGGATAATAACATTAACTATGATTGGAGGGAAGTAGATTATACAGGAATGATTGAAAAACATTAGCTCAGGATAGGGATGTATGGAGAGCTAATGTCCACGCGGCCATGAAACCGCAAGTTCATTAGTGAGTTAGATGGTTAGTTTAAAAGACATGATTTCATACAGTCAAATCTCATAGACTTCGGTGAACAGCACATGTAACACAAATGAGGAATGAAAGAAGGGCATGGAGACTCTCTAGGAAAACCAGAGGGTAGGCCAAAAAAGAGGTGGGGTTTAATATTAACAGTGATATCAGTGAAGTGGAATATACAAGGAATGACTGGAAAACATCCTAGGATAGGGATGTATGGAGAGCCTATGCCCGCGAGGCTATGATACTCCTCTTCGACAGTCACATTATGTTAGACGAGAAAGTGGACAAGTTAATGTTCAGATTATTGGATGATCCGGTGTTGTATCTTCCGTTCCTTATCGTTAAAAAAAACAAGTTTTACGTTGTATATATGCCGTTGTTGCGCTAAATTACCTCAATTCACATTCAATTTTGAAGACATTTTTCGCAATTTTATGGGATATAATTAACATATATGTTTTTCTCATGAAATTAAGCACATATTGCTAAATAATTTGTGTTTTTTTTTTTCAATTTTTAAATTCAATTAACATAGTGTATAGTTCTGGCATGAAATCCGCTATCATGTCACTGAAAAATAAAACCATAAATATAATATGTTAGTATGGAGAAATCACATATTGCGAATTTATAACTGATCACAGTTATTAAGTTTAAAACCAGGAAATATTAAAAACTAACAAAAATCTGATGTAATCAACAACATATCCTAGACAAAATTAAATAAAAAATAAAGTTCCAATGAGTTATTTTTGTTAGTTTTTAAGTTTAAGATGCATATATATATATATATATATATATATATATATATAATTATAAAGGTATAACTGTTTAATAACTGTTATAAATGGATATTTAACTGTTATATCTGCTATAATGACGTCATATTTACCAAATTATAAGATTTATACTCGGCAGGCGCCTGTGTTTCATCGCAATGTACGCGTACAGTGTTGCAAATTAACAAAACACAATCGCTTAGTGTCACCTTGTATCACCTTGACGCAGTTCTGACAACACAAACGGATCGTCAATTAACATGGAAAACGAAATATTTTAAAAACTTTGAAGTTTAAAATAAAATATATACTTTATGTAATTGCTCAGATATGTTTTAATACACTGCTAAAAATGGGGGATACTGTAGAATAACCTATTAAGACTATGTTTTTAGGAACAGTATTAGATACAATCATTTTCTATTACTCCAAAAGGATGTAAACAACAGTTTGAAGTCATTACGTAACCTCTTTACCACACCAGATGTCAAAGAGATCCTGATTAGGAATATGGCAAACAAACAAAGCAGCATTAACATAGGTGAAAATGTTTCTTTAGTATGGTGTATGGTCTCCTCGAACGGCCAGCACTGCTCACACTTTTGTGGCATTGATGCAATGAGGTTAGCAATGAGTTCTTGGGGGATACGTGGCCACTCTTCCATAAGAGCAATGTGCAGCTCTGGAACAGTTGTGGGAGGTGCTGGTCTCCCTATAATGCGCCTGCCTAATGCATCCCACATATGCTCAATCGGATTTAAGTCCGGGGAGGAAGCTGGCCATTGTATACGCTCGATACCCTCTACTTCCAGCATGCCGTCCACCAAGCCAGCTCTGTGGGGTCGTGCATTATCGTCCATAAAAAGAAAAGAATCACCTATGGCACCAGCATAAGGCACGACAAAAGGTCGGATAATCTAATCTCCATACCTTACCGCAGTCAAAGTACCACCTTGGATGACGTAGAGGTCCATACGTCCACCACTACTGACTCCTGCCCACACCATCAATTCCCCGCCACCATATGGGGATATTTCACGTACAAAAGCTAGATTGTTTCGTGTCCCTTTTTCCGTCCAAATGGATACACGCCGACTATCACATTCCACGTTGAATCGCGACTCATCAGAAAAAAGAACTGATCTCCATTCGGCATGCTTCCACCCACAATGTTCCTCCGCCCAGTTTCTGCGATCTCTACGGTTTGTGGAGTTAACCTGGTACACACCATGGGCCTACGGGCATAGAGACCACTTCCATGCAGTTGATTACGGACAGTTTGAGTTGACACCCTGCGTCCTGTTGCTGTTTGAAGTGTATTTCGCAGTTGAGTTGCATTCTGCTGTCTATTCCGACGGGCTGTTAACATGA